>JAMKCH010018608.1:0-23137 GCA_023653785.1 Ophioderma brevispina
TGGTAAACAAATCAGAAAAAATAATCATTTCTGGACAAATACGGCGTGTGGCTGCTACAACAACCTAATCCAAAAATTTCCAAAGATAACGCCCGCAAAGAATTGCATGTGATGAAAAATAGGGGGGTCATGTTTGTTTCTATTTTGGAAAAAAAAAAATCGGCGATAGTGGCTTAAAGGGACATAATGAAAAGGGCCCTTACTGAAATCAGCCACGAGTTTGAATTTGAAAACAATTTGGAGTTGACATTCTGTGAAAAAACAGTAAAAACAGAAGAGTTCCAGGGGGAAAGGTGGCAGTTTCGTGGCAATTTCTTGAACAGGATGCTGAATTACTGCCAGCATTTTACCAGACTGGAAAAGCCATGGTTGTCATCAGCTCAAACACCATTGCTATTGTATATGTGCTGTTACAAGCCCAAGAATTAGCATGATTTGTTTCACTTTGAGCTAAGATTAAGTCATAAATGAGAATGAAAATAGTATAAATTAGTTAAATAATATAAATATTAAAATATACCTGGTTTGTGTGCATAAAACTGGGTGTATATAGCAATTAGAATTCAAGAGAACCGAGGAGAATGTTCTGGAGTTTACTGAGACTAGGAGATCAGACTAGTCTAACTCAAGGTGATGTGTGTCTGCCATAGGTGGCGCACTGCTGTATACTTACACAGTCAGTGGGTAGCTGCTATGAGATCCCAAATCTAGACAGATACATGTGGAATGGTAGAGGATTTCCCAGACTTACGAGGTAATGGGACTATATTTAGTACCTGACTATATAGAGAGGTGGATCCTCTAGAATTGTTGGAGGAGGGATATATAAAGCCCTGGGAGAGAAAAAAACAAAGGATATGAGAGAAGATGAAGCAGAGTATCACACCATAATTACTCCAAGGAGAGTTTAATAAATAGTGATCCAAGTTATTAGGCAGGGAGTTTTCAAGTGACAGCGACAGTAAGTAATCGCAGTCAAAAGAGTCTTCTGTAGCGGACATTGTCATAGTCTCAGATCCAGTAGTTTTGTCTGATTGTGTAGCCGTCTTCGGTTCCGTATTTCGTGGGCCTCTGAGTTATCCAAGATAAACAAGCTACAGCCATTTTGGACTTATATTTAGTCGACCTACGAGCATCGGGGAGTAATTAGGAAGCTGGTTTTCTTCAGTAAGGCATCGTCCTTGGCCACGTCCCACTATTGGAAAGTGACGTTTTGCTCTGGAATATTCGCCAGGACTCTTTTGCAAGTTCGGCATCTTAATGGTAATCTCGCTGCAGCCCACGTCGCGACACACACCAGGTAGTAAGTTATAAGTTTAGTAGTTCATAATTAAACACTTTTATTATATATTAATCTTTGATATTGATACCTAATCGATGTTTCAATGAGATGATTTTTTTTTGAAACCACCACAAATTTAAAATAATACTTGTTTGAAAAATTGTAATCAAGTTCACAGCGTATTGGCTAGTTATTCAGGCGTTTGATCCGTAGTTTCGAGGTGGTTTTGGCCTTGGTCAAGGTGACCGTAAACAGGCTAATCACGGCTAATCATCTTTCACTTGGCCAGATCAATATCTTACACAAGCCTAAAAGTACCAATGCCTGCATTCCCGGTCTGAATGATTTTGCTCAGAGTTCCAGCAGCCTTGACGGATAAAGTACAGTATCAAGTGCAATTTATTCCGTCATGGACTGGCTGGATTCTGAGCAAAACTGGGTGCAGAAAAAGAGGGTGCAGAAAAGTGGGGTCACAAATGTACCAATTAACATCCAAATTGTTTTCAAACTCGTGGAAGTGATCAGTAAGGGTCCTTTCTTATGACAATTTTGTCTATCTCATGTCCCTTTCAGCTTGCAAAATCGGCATATTGATGTGAACTGATAGTGATATCTGCTGAATTCATACTTAACTTGGCATCAGGAGTTTCATCCATGCTTAAAAGGGGTTACACACCAAAGAAACCGACCCATAGTAGTTTTAATGAGCTTTACCTATCAAATATTTACAATACCAAAACTGCACGCATTTTGTGTTGATTCGCCGGTTATTCCTCGACGGGAAAAGGTTCATGTGAAGATCACCGTCAAAACGCATCGTAAATTAACTTTCGATGTGTCTATTACGATGGGTTTAAAACTTTTGTGAAATTCACCCTGGTGCTCAGGTCGGGCTCAGGTGTTCACCGTATGTCTACCCGCTTTTCGAAGTTTCAACATAGACCATCACTGATCGCTCAGGAGAGCCTCGCTAAGCCTGTACAAACAAAGCCAGTGAAAACGTGAAACGATGTGCAACTTCCGCAGGTAGACTGGGGACCCCGTTTATAACCTGGGGATTCAGGAAGTGCCCAACCCCCGACACCAACTCCTCCAACCTGGACAATTCTTACACAATACTCTTTATTAAAATTTGCAAGAAAACCATCATACGTCGCTGTTGTCGCAGTTATATCGCATCCTGGGATGAGGAATGTGGATGCTCTTTACAATGATTCTGAATTCTGAACCGGGAGGGAAACGTACGTGTGCGCTGGGAGGGAGGACGGTCCAGGAATACACTCAATCATCCTAGCAGGAAGGCCTGGGAAGACTATGAAAACCACCTCACGGCAGAGAGTGTCCAAAACCATCGACAGTCCTGCGTCTGCCAACTCAATGCTGAGCAACTCCTCGCAAATGGTGGTTTCAAGGACACTGATAAGAATTACACCAGCTCTGTTAAAAAGAGATCATCAAACTTCAAACATCAAAATGCGTCCCGACAACCCTAAGACTACCGGCCCGAATACTACTGTTAGGTTTCCTTCAAACTCCTTGCGAGGATGATCTGCCCCGGCTGGAGCCAGTCGTCGAAACCCATATGCCTGATGAACAGACAGGATTTCGCAGTGGCGGAGTACTGTCAACCAGATTGTAAAATCTTAAAAGATATGAGGAAAGCTTTGAAAAGTGTCGTAGGCAGGCGTCATCTTGGTGGACCATACGCAGCATCAAGCTTCTCAGGACCATACCGGATCGTCACCTGTAATTCTCATGTAGCATGCTTGCAAACCATAGTTTGTTCTCAAGACCAGTGACGGGAAGAGTTGTTGTCTGCGACGTCTGAGGAACGGAGTACCACATGGATCTGTACTGGCTTCCATGCTATTCAATCTGGTATATTTCAGGATTTCCTCAAACAAATTCTAGACAATAGGTCTACGCGACGATCTTGTCCTTCTTCACTCTGGACAGAAGCTGGAACAGAAGTTGATAGTACGCTTAATCCAGATATGGCCCTACTTGCAGCATATCCAAGACATGGAGACTTAAGTGAGTGGAAGCAACACAAACCGCTACTATGCCTTCCATCTCAACACCAAAGAGGCTCATCGCCACCTTCAAATAACCCTGGTGTAGGCCTCTGACATACAAGTCCCTACAACCAACCTATCTGGGAGTGAAGCTTGAATCGCAAGCTTACTTATCTGCAGCATCTCGAGTCAGTCTGCGCAAAGGTATCTCCTGTGCGCCTTGTGGATCCCTTGGGGTGGGCCAGTCCCACGACTCTACGCACCATCGCCCTGGCTCTGGTCCATAGCGCTGCTGAATATGCCGCCCAACATGGTGCAATAGCTCTCACACGAGAAGCTGGACGCAGTACTCAACGAGACAATGAGACCATTACTGGCTGCCTTCGGGCCCACTTCCATCTGGAGTTTTATACCAGTACTTTCAGGTATTGCACCTGCATTACTTCGGAGAGAACACCGACCGCATAAACTGGTGAATAAGGCTCTGTTGGCGACACGCACCTGCATGCCAAAAATACACACTGTCCAAAGACAATTACAAAATTACCCCACTCGCAGACAGAGACTGCGCTCAGTCGTCGACCTTTCTGTCGACAACGCTGTTAAACTCTCCAGCTGCTCTCCCCATTCACATCTTACAGACATGGAACACCTGCCTGGCTAGATACTCAAAGACCAGACCAACTCACTATTACCCTATGACAGAACTCCCCCCTGATTACTCTCCCCGCAATGACTGTGTTACCTTGAACCGGATTAGCACAGAAGTCCGTCGTTTCATACAGCAATAAGCAAACCGATGGTGAGCTGCGACCGATCTCCAGCCTGCCAATGTGACTCTCCATCACTGACTGTGGATCACATTCGCAATTATTGCCCTACCTTATTAACGTCCACCGGTGGTTTTATATACTTCCTTAAAATCCACAACCCCAACCATCACAGTGAGCTGGCTCCGCCGGCTCCCGTATGTTAGTGCTGCATCATACGCAGGAAGAAGAGACGTGGGGGGTAATATCCGGGTGGGGTATAAGATAGACCGTAGTTATTCTGGAGTGTAAGGAGCTCATATAACAAACGGATATTTTAATTTGTGGTATAAGAGAGACTATAATTGTACTGGTGTGTAAGAGAGACTTGTTAATGTCAGTGATATCCACTGAGGTATAAGAGAGACTATAATTCTGGTGTGGTAAGAGAGATTTTCTAATATATCCCTTACGTCCCTAGAGCAAAATGATTTGCAACCTGACGATCACGCAAAAGGAGGCTAAGCGTAGTGTGTTGTTAGATCTTGGAGCACTTTCCCCGTATAGACTATGGGGCATGTCCA
This sequence comes from Ophioderma brevispina, assembly GCA_023653785.1. Classification (NCBI taxonomy): domain Eukaryota; kingdom Metazoa; phylum Echinodermata; class Ophiuroidea; order Amphilepidida; family Ophiodermatidae; genus Ophioderma; species Ophioderma brevispina. The sequence continues at coordinate 4,631 of JAMKCH010018608.1, forward strand.
TGTTGTTGTTTTGTAGTCTTCATCAGGACACTAGGGCAAATCCCCAAGTGTAAATTCAATCAATTATAAATCATATATAAATACATAATGTCCCCCAAATTCTTTCCACCAAGAGTTCATGTGCCTTAGGATACATATACTTTCAAAGCGAACCATGGCGCTCACGTTCGCACCACCCATGCAGAGCCACGATTCATAGTTCATGCATTATAAAACCCAGTACAAGTAAAAAAGATGGTTATAACATTTTGACAATTTTAAAACAATTTGGCGTTTGAAATCACAAACCGTATGTCAAATATATCTTTTTCACCTTCAACTCTAAACATCGGTGGTATGAAGAGCCCTGAAGAGGCCTCATAAACTTTATTTTCGTCTTTCATTGTGTCCTACAGTTCAAATTAAATGGACACCTTTTTTTTCATTGTATTTAAAAAAAATTATGGTGTTATTTTGTTTTTTAGTGTTTTTATTTTTTGGTGAAATTAGAAAAAAACATGAATTTGTGGAAATTGCTAGATAAACATTTCTAGAGAGAAAGCGGTTGGTAAGAAAAAGTAATAACTCACATCTAGAAAATAAAACACATTAAAAACAAGCCCAGATCTGTGCTCTAAGAGATGAAGATACGCAGGATCTATAGACGCAGACGCAAAAAAATTTGTTTAAATAAAGTAGAGTAGCACAATAAAAAACTCGGGAATCAGCCAGATGAAATATGAATTGATATAAAGTACAAGATTAACACTCGGCTGCACTTCCGTTAGTGCATGGGCTCATAGGTCCCATTATTATAAAACCACTTTCCAGAATAATTTAAATGAAAAAACACTTGGTACAAGTATTCAAAGACATCAACAATAAAGAAATAAAAACGGAATTTTTGTTCAGTAAGAAAACTAAGGGCAAAACGTTAATTTTAATGAGTCGTCGAAATGACCGAAAAAGACTATAATTATTGTTTGCATTTTCTACGGCGTTGATTCACCTACACTTGTGCTGACTGCTTTAATTGGTAAGCATGAACTATATTAATTAAATATAAAATATCGCATGCCATTTTATATTTTTGGGTTTATGTTTGTAACATGTAATTACCATAGGTTATACAGTTAAACGCCTACATGATGAATTAAAGTATTATGGCACCAACGGCCTTTTATAGTTCCCAGAATTTTCTTATTTTTTATTTACTTTGTTTGTGTCACTAGGTGTATGTATTATGAAGTTCAGGAATCACAGTAACTCTATTATTTTTTACATTTTTGTCACGAACACTTCCGTTATGCATACCGTATGGCTCCTTAGGGCCCATGCTAATTAAAGTGACAGGAGGAGATTTTTTGAGGATACGAATTTCTCTCAAATTGCACTGGATCAGTTGTAGACCACCTACCGGGAACGTTTCCAAAGTTTATTGGACAAACAAGTACAAAAGATAACCGCAAACCTTGTTTTGAACTTGCCTGCCGTCGTAATCGTCCCCATAGAAAACCATGCTTTGAATGTTTTGTCGTGCACGATAGAAAATACTAAATCATCATCTTATTACATAAAGACGGCGTATTCGGCTTATTCACTTCGGGTGTGATCTAATACATGGTAAGCATTCCGAATGTGCAAAAAAACAAGGTTCGAAAAAAATTGAAGGCGCTTCTTTCTGGAAATGTTCTCATGTTTCTTTAACGCAAAAGAGACTTGCGTCAATGCAAGCGCAACTAAAAGATATATAAATACAAAAAGTATCAACAAAATATATCAAGTTGCAGCGTAAGAATACGCGGGTCGAAAAAAAAAACAAAGCAGCCCCATCATGCAGTTATGCAGTTAAGTGTTAAGAAACAGCTTAATATTCAGAATGGCTTAATCGCATTTAGCATGATATATAAAACAAATGACAGAATGGCAAGCTCACTAATGTTAGCCCAGAAATTTTTTTGAATTGAGCCCCACTTTTGGTAAGTTTTAGAATTTCCTTTATTCTGGCTATATTTTCCTGAGAGATGTACAACGACTCCCGATTTCTAATGTGATATAATTATTTACATTTAACGCCATTGCTCTCGATATCAGAAACATGTGTAGCATATTCGTCTATCTTCCTTTGCTGAGCTTCATTAACATTTAGTTCAAATGCAACAGTCAGTAATTCAAACTTTTCTTTAAAAAATATCCAGACATATGTCGGTGATAAGGATGTCACAGTGTTAGCAATGGTGGATTTTTACCCGGACTGAGCGCTCAGACCACAAGTAATTACTGGTGGAATATGCGTGCACCATCGTTACGGAAGGTGTTTACGGGCAATTGCTCAGATTCTTCAGCCGAATTAATTCTAAGTCAGAATCTGAACCTCTACACCAAAAATGGTAATTAGTAAAATGTTCTTATATAATACAGTATAAGTAACACTGCACGTTTATACTTGATGTGTGTATAAAAGGTACAGGCCAAAAGGGGGTTATTAACTCAGCGTAAAAAACAATCTGTTAAAGCGGCAACAGGCACATTTTCACAAATATGAAATTTCCTCAATTTGGTCGCAGATTATAGCTTAGACCATCCATTGGAATAATATATTTATAAAAAAAGAACACACCCGAAAACAATAGGGGTATTAAGAGGCGAAAAAGACATCCGGGTAATTGTAGGCTAACTTTCAGTTTGTCGTAACTTTAATCAACAAAATGAGTCTTGTACTTGAATATCATATCTCGTACTCATGATATTAAAACCACAAAGGTCACAGACCGGTCAAACAGGGTTGGAGTTAAAATTTGAAGATGATATGATTCATAGCAAAGCAAAAAAGAAGGGAGGTCTAAGCTCCAATTTATTCTTAGTGTATTAACAAGTTTGAATTCCATTGTTCAATAGTACAGGTCTGATATGCATAAAAAATTGGAATTTTGAGCTGATGGCAATTTGATATATTAAATGGAAGCCATTTCAAACTTGTATGTCATTGTAATACTGTAACTTTAACACTATAAATACCAGATATCCTATGTATGGTAAATTTACGTAACAGTGTAACGATGATAGTTACCCAACCAGGTGTACGGAGTCACCGCTTACCACCAGAAACTCGAATACTGTGGATATGGGATTGCAATATCGTGGTTTGTTGGTTTAAAATATTTCACGGCATTGAACAGTAGACTAGTCTTTATTAATTATACTGTACTGTTATACAATTTTCCCCAATTACGATTACAATTAGAGCAGTAGAATGTAATTAAGATCAATTTAATTTCTGATATTTTTGAGAAAACAAGTCAACTTATCAGTGTTTGAATAGAAAATTGACAAAAAGCATCAAAAATCAGGTTTTGCCTGTCCTAACGAGATGGGATCCTAACACACCCTGCAAGTGATAAGGACTGAAAATCAACCTAATATGGACAAAATCGGATGTTTTAGTCCATACTGTCCGAACGGACGCTTTCTACAACACGTACAACGGAATGGCGATTCATATCTAGAACACTGCTTCTTTTCTCCCTTTTCGACAATGGTTCAGTTGCAAAAATAAAATTGGTGAGAATCCTAGAGACTTATGCTTCTCTGTTAAGATATTCATGCAATTTTTAAATATTTTGTCTCTTTCGTGTGAATCACTGAGTGTCTTTAATAATGATGGATCATCCAATTCTAAATGTTCTTTTATTTATTTATTTATTTATGATTTATTTATTGATTTATGTATTTATTATTTATTATTTATTTATAACATTCTGCATTCGTTAGGCAGAACCCAATATTGCTATATGCATTAAATTCAGTTCAAGGGACGCCTCCAGAAAGCGGGAAAGATTTTGAGAACTCGATTTATTGTGCGGAGGAACAACCAAGATCTGGGAGAAAAGCTGCGGGGACGAGAAGGGAGCGGCAACCCAAATGTACATACGACACTGGCTCGACCGGGGATCAAACCTGGGCCGCATTGGGAAAGGTGAAGTGACTTGACCGTTACACCCAACTCGCCCTCCCGTTGTATCCAGAAGATGCCTCCCGAGGATGTCTCGTCGCCATTTGAAATATTTATTGAAAAAAACATTATTGCGAGGCACAATTAAATAACATTCATTACAAAAAGCGTCAAAAACGGCGACTCTCCCTGACAAAAGATCATGTTACGCAGTTAAATTTCAAAATAAAGTAAATGATAACGTTTTACTAATGAACGGTTAAAAAGAGGAACCAAAGTCAAATAACAAGTCAGAACTAGCAATGGCAACTCCATAAAACAACTTTTAGAATATGCCATATGCAATGTTGTGAAACCACCCGAGTATGCATAGATTTCGAAACTAATATGAAAGTTGACCAGTAATACATGGCATTATCTAATGTACGCGTCACGTCACGTCTCGTCGCGTCGCGTTACGTCGCGTTTCGGAGTAATAAATTAATAATGTTAATGTGGTCTTCCTCCGCTGGTCGAAGAAAGCATGTGCAAACAATCATGGTTTAAAATATTGCAGTATGAATAGTTTCAACACACCATAAACAAATCAGTCTTGCTCAAATAAAACAAGTTTGTACTTAAAACTCTCGTTAAAATTGGTCCACATGGTAAGGAACTTATTTTAAAGGGACTTATGGAGCCATATTAACACTGGGGCCACCATTTAATTTGAAAGAGGGGACAACCCATTTAATTTGAAAGAGGGGGGAGGTTTGGAATTTGAAAATAAAAAAAATCACCTACAATAGAGCAAGAAAACAAAGTTTCCCCTCTTTCTAATAATGAAAAATATAAAAAAAATAAGGGCGCAAAGCTTCAAAATCCGGATCAAATTATACTTTTGGCAAGAAAATTACCAAATAATAATAAAAAAAAAAACTACCCCGACTCGACTTCTGCCCCCCCCCCCCTTTGAGTCAAATGGTGCGCCCGACATCCCCGTCACTTTTATATTCGACCAGGGCCCCGGCTAAAAGAATTTATCTTCAAAAAAGGAAATATTTTGAAAAAGTTTCATATCACTCTGTGAAAATCATAACTGTCACGAGGGACGCCAAAACAGAGAGGGAAAAGTTTATTTTTACGTGTATTGTAATGGACTCATTTGTTTTTGTGGTGTGCGCCTGGGACGGCTATTGGTTTCAAAATAAGTTCCGGTAAACCAAGGAAAAAACACACGTCGCGGTTTGTGAGGACAAAAAGTCTTGACATTTCAATAACCAACATGTAATCATAGTCTTACAAGGAAGAAAAGCATAAGTATATACAAATAACTCACTACGAGGGGGAACATCCAATGCGACATAAACTTACGGACGTGACGCGAGCGACGTGACGCGATATTAGATACAAGCCTAATAGGTAGACCAAATCTTGGATGAAGTAGCTTGCAAAATATATAGGAGTATAATCAAGGCAGTTAGATCTAAAGGGTAAAGACTAATCTGGCAATGTTGCCAAAAAACAGTGTTTACCTACATAAATGGTAGGGGAGGGGTAGAGAGGATTGATCCGTTGTGATAATACAGGACTCAAGTCCACCTACAACGGTAAAGATTAGTGCACTCGATTAAATTGACTCTTCACGCGACATTATTTTCGCTTACTCTGTTGTCGTCCATGGAACCACGACTATGGCTCCTGGGGACTATATCTACACGGGTGAGTCAAAAAACTTGACCATCTTGTGTCCGCCATTTGAAATTTTACTTAATATAAATCTAACATATTTGGTATTCATCTGATGAAAAGCTGGCGTTTCATGTGGATCTTAATTTACTACAAAGATCATCACATCGGTTAGGTAAACACGGCTATAGTCCCCAGGGGCCATAGTCTCGTGGTTCCATAGACGTCAACGGAAAGCGTGAAACGAATGTCGCGTGAAGAGTCCATTTAATCGAGTGCACTAATCTTTACCGTTGTAGGTGGGATATGAGTCGCTGGACTATAAAAATCAAACCGGTACCTGTCAAAGTATATGAAATATGTGTATCTACTCTCCAAACTTGGAAGCGGGCACTTGGACACTTGGGCAGTATTTTGAGAAAAAGATCCAAAAGCCGGATTACTCAAAACAACCAAGTCACAAGTTCCCTTAGTTTTTATCATTAGCGACAGGAGGAGATTTTTGAGGATAGAATTTCTCTCAATTTGCACTTGATCGGTGGAAGAACACCTACCAGTATCGTTTGGAAGGTTTATTGGTCAAACCAGAACAAAGAAAACCGAAAAACTATGTAAACTTTGACTGCAAATCGTAATCGTCACCATAGAAGCGTGCTTTTGATTTTCTGTCGTACAGACCAAAATGCAAAACCATCGCTTAATGATCTCATTACATAACGACTGTGTATTTAGCTTATGCACTCCAGGTGTGATCTAATATATTGGTACCCGGATAAACTAGTAAGCATTCAAATGGCGGCGAAAAAAAAAAATCGGGTTCGAAAAAAAAAATGGGGCGCGTCTTTCTGGAAAAGTCATTCGTGTCTCTTTGACATTTGTCATCAAACCGTGACCAGAATCGGCCGGAAGCGTGTAGTTGAGGGCGTGTTGGGTACGTACTCCCCTTGACCGAGATGAGGACCCACAATGAAATGAAATATTTTGGACAGTCATTGCAGTGATATGTTAAGCCAGTAATTTCAAGATAGGCAACAGCCAAATCAAGTTCTTGGTACACAAACCTTGGGATGCAAAACTCGTACTTCCACCAAGGTATTTTTTGCTATAATATAACACAGCACTCGAACTCAGTTGTTATAATACAGCAGCTTTTGGGGGCTTGCCCCCTCCCAAAAATGGCAATTATTCGAAGTCGAACCTTATTTAAATGTCTTTCCTGCAAGTAAAATATATTTTCGTAAAGTGATACATGTGATGTTAAAGTTTCAAACCTATATATGTGCATATTTCACAATGTTAGATTTGAACATTACACACATTAACACTTAAGTGACGGGGGGGTTCCTAGGGACCCCAAAAAATTGTTTTCGCGCTTACGCGGGGGATTTTTCCGCCGAAATTGTTGTAATTGCTGACTTTAAATTGCGCTTCTTTTCATACCCAGAATAACGAACATCGGCCAAGGCCGTTAATGAGTTAAATTAGTGGGGGTCCATTGAACCCCCCCGGGCACTAACGGAAGTCATTGAGAATGATTTTTAAAAAATAGAATAAGAAACCCCGAGGAACCAGGAAATTTTTTTTGCTGATATAAGTCACACATACATGTAAGTAAACAATTAGTAGTAACATACAAATAATTAACCCTTTATGTGCGAAAACAAAACAATGTCATCATGTACGTTGCCAAACGTTATGTACAAACTCTATGGGAAAAGACGTGTATTTGGAACACCCTTAAAAAATACCGGATTCCCTAACCACTGCTGGTTTGTGTTAAATATAATTTACTTTGGGTCGTCTAGAATAGATATCAACATAAAATAAGTTTTAAAATTGGTTGATGTAAGCGCAAGGCTCATTTGAATTTTTCTGTCTTTTTGCCCAAATTTTCGGTGTTTTGAAAACAATGTTTTGCCCCTTAATGTGCACCAAAATAACATATCTCATTTTTTATTGCTGATTTGGGTTGTCTTATGATCCTCACATGTGGTATAAATTTCGTGCAAAAAATTCCCTTGGGAAAAGGGTTTCACTTCCAAGGTGGGAGCCCCCCCCCCCCCCCTTGGCACCAAAGGGAGTGAAAACCCTTGGTCACTTAAGGTTAAGGCGGACACTGGGCTGAATAACCGCAGCCAATGTCTAGCTGAAAGAATATTTATTGACATAATGCAAAAATATGTAGTAGGTTATTCAGTTTTCAAAACTGGTTAAGTATTGAGAGAATGGAATGGGAACTGAAGCAGCGTATTTTGAAAGACATGTTGAAACCATTTTTCTCATTCAAAAAAGGCTAATAGGAAAATTCTACACGAAATGTTAAATATATCAAACCTCTGATGGGAATGTCCTGTGGAACACAGTTTTGCATCCCTCCTTCACGTACCACCGCAGTAAACATTGTGACACTTGTTTCTCCAACCCATAGTGAAGGGTACCAAGTCTTGATGTTGCAAAGAAAATTAATTAAAGAAGTAAAGTCTGTTTCTAATTCTGGCAAGGCCACTTCAGTGCGAGGCAGTCGATCCAGAGGGGGCAAAATTGGGCACACACACGGCCCCGACACCAGCACCCACAGAGGGAAAAATATTCGTAGTCGTCCCGGTGATTGCCCCCTCCCAAAACGACCCCACCCACCCCCCCCACGCAGTTTTAATCTTGAAAAATACACGCTGAGCGTGCAAAAAATCGCCAAATTTACTTAATTTCGCCCAAATTTAGGCTGAAATTGTCGAAATTACTCGACGAAGAGGGATGAAAGTGCATATTTTGGTCAAATCGTCCCGCTTTGTCGAGCCAGAGAGGCCAACTTGCCCCCTGCCCCGGTCGGTACGCCACAAAACGACGGCGACGCAGATTCGTGTTGAACTACTTTTCAATAGAACGCCAACTGGGTACAAGGACGGGTAGGACGAGATCGCGGTTTATTGCGTATTTAAAAAAACTCTCGGATAGGAAGTCTGATCTAAAACTCGGACTAAAACTACCTACCCGAAGAAACAATAGAGCAATATAATTAGATAGAGTTCAAACGTTATATGACCACCGAGAACTGAGAAAAGGAAAGAGAGAGAGAGAGCGAGAGAGAGAGAGAGGATAGTGATAGAGAGATCGAGCCAAAAGAGAGAAAGAGGGGGAAGAGAGAGACTTCAACAGCGTATCATTGGGGATCTTGCACAGATTTTCAAGGGTCTTAAACATCATAAAATTGCCCTTTCTGGACACCTCTTCGCCACAACGTATTTATCAAATTTTCGACAAGATTTGGAATTTTCATCGTCACTGTTAGAAAAATGAATCAAGTTGTTTAAAATTTTTAAACAGCCGCCTTTTTACCGTGATCATCGTTCGTTTAAATATTAAACAGCTTATTCAAGAAATTCAACACCTGTTTAAGTTACGCATCAGTGCTTAAAATTTCAAACAAGTTGTTTAATTTAATTTGTAAACAAGATAAGTTGGGACGGTTTGGACGGTGACCAGGGTAAACAACAGTTGGTTAAAGATGGCGAGTTGTTTAAAAATTGTTTAAGATAACATGTAATTGTTTACGACAACTATAACAACAAACTGATCAATGTTGTTTAAACCCAAACAACACGCACTTTTTTTTTTTTTTTTTTTTTTTGAATCAAACATTATTGATGCAATTTATAAATAAAACGATATACATTTTACATTGGAATAATTGTGACAATACTAAATTTAACCAATGACAAGAATATATTTAAATAACAGAATATATATTTAAATAATACAGAATATATATTTAAATATAGTTGCACAGGTAACATTTTCCCGGGTCCTTTTTAACTGATCTGGAACAAAGAGTAGTTCTTACCTTTTATGTATCAAGATATATTTTGGTTAGGCAAATCCGTTTAATCAGTGATTACCCATTCAGTTGTCGAGGATATGACACAAGAAATATAAATGCCAAAACGTATACAACTGTATATAATACAAGATAATAATATTCGCAAATACCAGCAAAATTTTTAATCAACATCTGGTTTTACACGTATCGCAAGTGATCATTTGACCAGTAGCAGGGTTTACCTATTAAGGACCACGTGTAGGGATGATCAATGGATGATTAAATTCTATAATAAAACACTTCATGCGTGTGTGATTGACAGGCGAACTGTGTGGGTGGTATAATCCTTATGCCGTTATCGTGTGTATTGATTTTAAATGACAGCGATATCTGCCTGTGTTCATACTTCAATTGGGATTTAAAATAGTTGTTCGTTCATGCTTTAAAGGGTACAAAATATATATATACTTTAATCACACGGACATGCTATTGAAGACTCGCATTTGGCGATGAAGTATGAACCGACCCATAGTAGGGTTGGGCATAATGGGTATTTTTTCGAATTTCTTTCAAAACGAGGGATTCGTAAGGCCATTTTGTTGCTGAAAACCAAAATGGAGAGCTTTTTGGCCTAAGATGATTTTTAGGTTGGTAAAATTTCTTTTAAGTTTTGTACATGAAGTCAATGATTTGAAGGTTAAATTAATATAATCACTTGCCAAAATCTGACACAAACAAACCATCGACATTTATATTACTAGCACATAAACATAGGATATCGCTTCCCTTTATAAAAACCTAAGTTTCCAAAGTAATCAAGCTCATGATTGCCTAAAATAAAGAGAAATGTTCTTCGCTTTGCAGAGGGAGTAGAGTCCTCCTGAACACCGCAATCATCATTTTCACCTAATGGTATGAATTGTCTTAGCCACTAAAACAATTCTTACTTACAAGGGTTGCTTCTACTGTCTATTTACTTCTACTGCTCAACAGAGGATAAAACCACTGACAGGCACTGGCATGCTATATAACAGGTTGTACAGACTTTACCTACCAGCAGTACACTGCCCTTCATAGGATAATCATAAACGTCTTTTGCAAATAGGGGTAATTGTCTGTTGGAAGCATCACTTGTTATAGTCGGATTTTTTATTCCTGTCAGTTCATTAAAAAGTTTTCGGGGAGTGTCGACGATTCCATTTGTTCTGAGAGGTTGTATGATTTACCCATCAATAACAATAGAAATTCGATGTCACGATACCGGACCAGATACGGCCAATAATTAACAAAATGTATTTACTTTTCTCACTAAGAAAATGTTACAAGGCAAATGCACTGCATAAATTCCAAACATAACTTGAACAAAACTCTGAGCATCAGTCTAATGAATAATAGAATAATGAATAAGTACATTATTACTAACCATAAGTTCTTTGACGTAAAATAAGGAATATTAAAATCTGATACGTTTAACTTTATTTGGTCTTGTTCCAGGAACCAATCCAATGATTGGTCCAATCATTTATCTATGGGCCATTCTCAAAAAAGTGAAGCCAGTAGAGTTATTTCATTCTTTGATCCACAATTGTTTGCATGTGCTAAAAAATAAGTAACGGGATTAGGTTCTTTTAGTACTTGCGAGATCTACACGGACATATATAGTTTTCTATACTTTAAATAACATGATCTCGGTCATTTTACTCCATAAAACACCTAAAAAACATGCAAATGGTGTTTCCGTAGCCTGTGCCGTATTTTACAATGCTACAGTTACTCAATACTCAAAATTTTATTATACAGTGGTTTTTATTTCTTAAAGGCATCATGATATTATTGTAGGTCCATCTCCAGACTACATTCTTAGGCCTACGATGTGGTTTTATAAAAAAGAACAAAATAACCTAATTCGAAACAAATGAAGCACATTTTGTCATTGTTTAGTAAAAAACAACCTATTTACATATACGGTCGTTATTTAAGCATGTGAAAGTGGATTACAACATACGTTTATTTACTGCATTATGATTGTATATTACGTTATCATACCAACAACGTGAAAACAAAGGATATTGAAATAGATTAACATCGTACTTCATGCAATGATAATAGAATTGAAGAGGGTTAAAATATGGCTTATCAAAGGCAAAATAAATTTAAGCCCTAAGAAATCAGGATACTATCCGTATTGAAAAAAAAGATCTTGTCTGTTTTGGAAAAACTTTCTCATACGATAAAAAAAATACAAAATAGACGAAGAAGAAGGACGGCCGTTTCAAGTACAAATTTGTATCATACTAGTTATTGCTTTCACTACAAGCATTCCTGATGTGTCTCGCACCATTAAGTGAGAATTCATGAATCCAAGTGTTAACAGCTTCTTTAAAATCAAAATGTTCCGAGATGCATATCGGATTACGTAATATACCAGGCCCAAAAAACGTAAAAACAACTTTTTGAAGGTTTCAATGGTAAAAATCTGGGAAAGTGGTGTTCATACTTTTGTTGTTCCATGATTTATGATATGTTCTCTAATAAAAAAAATGTATAATACTTTTTGCGCGACTGTTTTTCCGATTTTCAAATTGAAGTGGCTTTTCCCTTTTTTGAGAATAGCCCCTATATAAGTTGTTAGAGTTTTTGGTCAGTCATAACCACTACAATATCTAAGTGCCTAATCCGCCGCTTCACCCAGCCTTGATGTTCCTGACACTTTATCCGTTCCTTTAATTGGCCACAACAAGGAATCGATAGCGTGTCTCAAACTTTACGACAACATGTTCAATTGAAACTGGTATTGAAGCCTTGATAAATCTAGACCAAAAATTTTCATGTACAATGGGTTAAGCTCTTACCTGTTAAACAAAGGTTGTAGCATATCCGCTTTTTAGTTTTTTGGTCTCAAAACTCCCCTCCACTTAATTTCGTACCATCGACAATATTCGTTTACTGACAGGAATAAACATCAGACTATAGTAAAAAACCCTCCACTGCAATTGAAGTATTGACATGTTATAAAAGCTTGAACTTACAACAAATCTTTCTTCCAACGATACAGTAACCCAACGACTGGTCATTGTTTGGTTATTCTATTATTGGCCCGCCTCAACTGAAATGAATTTGGTAAAAAATACTTTCTGCCATTGAGAATGAATTTTTCTTGAAGTGTTTAGCTATTATTATAATGCACCTTTTCAGGAATTTCTAGCAAAATCAATGGCTAAGATAGTTACTTTTATGTTTTGTCTGATAGAGGAAAATATCCTATTGATTGCATGTACAAAATTTTAAAGTCCCTTTACTTACCCTAAAAATCATCTTAGGCCAACAAGCTTTCTGATTTGTTTCAGCAACCAAAAATGGCCTAGGAATCCAACTCGTTTGAAAAAAATTGCTTCATATTGTCTCCCCACCCCTACCCATATAGCAAGACTTTTTAATACTTTACATTTGCAAAATCAAATTCAATAATCAAACTGCTACGCGTTTTCTTTGATCTCGCCGCTTCTTCCAAATAAAATTTCTGTAATTCTTGTGTGTAGATTGGACATCAATCGAATAGCAAGACAGTATCTGCGAGGATACCGTGGCTGTTTACAGAGATCATCAGCTACGGTTTGCTTGTTGTTCTCGCGGGTTGATGGATGGCCACGTTGTCAACAAGTAACGCAGTGTGGTGATGGAATGTTTAGAATTTTAGCGATTATATGTTTTTCATAAAATGTCACTGTATTCTAAGTGCTTAAATAGCGGTACTAGATTTCCCAGGGAAAACGCTATTCAGCATGCAATGCTCTAGTAGAGCCATTCATATTAAGTCCCTCAATGCACATGCTATACAAGACTGAAATTCCCCCGTAAAATCAATTGAGATCTTCAATGCGTGAGTCAAATGACACATTTTGCTATCGGCCATCTGAACGGGGATGACTTCAATTGGTTCACTCTTCATTGGGATTACTGTGGTAAAATCTTTAACATCCGAAGTAAGGGGCCTATACCCCATGGATCAAAGAGAAAGATGCTGGCATAAGGACATTGTTTACGCATATCGGCGAAGTACTGATTTCTTCGCAGTGTAAATTGCTATTATTCCTTTACATACTCTGGGGTATGTCAAGTGTAAAAGTTGCACATTTGATTGGAAAGATAAAATTTCATCACATTGTTTTCACTAAATATCAGGACGCAGTAGATGTACATCATTCTGCATTGACTCGAGCAAATAATATCACTGTTGATATCCAGTATAGTAAATCCGCTCGGTATGCAAAGATAAAGCACCTTTTAATCTGGAAGGACAGAGCCATTTTATTACCCCTACAGTTGAAAAGGATTTCAGGTGCGCATCCCCCGATTTAAGATTTAGCTATTTTTTCATTCTCAAAGCCCAAGATACTGTCCTCTTTACGAATAAATAACCTTAGGCTTCTACCGTGCTTCAATTAATCTGTTGACCGGATATTTATCACTTTTCCCGAAAAGGAAACAAAGATGAACAAAGAATTATGACAGAAATTGTTTGCAACTGTGACCTAACACTTTGTGTGAACACCTTAACTTAGAGTAACTTGCATCGTAAACTTATTTCTATTCATTTTGCCGTGTTTGTAAGCGTAGGTGGTAGACCCCATCTTTTGTATTTGTCTAAAACTTTTGGTGGTACATTGAATAGAAATTAGGTCCAGCATAATTCTGGATCTTGGTTCTGCACAACAATGTTAGGTCACAGCTTAACAAACAACATAACTCCACCATGAGTTTTTGTTCACTAGTTTTCTGTTTCAATCAAATGATGAAATATTCAGTCAAATTAATTGACTCACAGTAGAATCCCCTCAATGTTTATTTAATCGCGAACGAGGCCAGTCAATCCAAAACTGGGTAGACATTCAGATAGGTGTCCCCGTATACAGATATGTATTGCAATTGATTTCGTCCTGCGCTACTTAACAATATCATACAGAGCATGACGGTATCAATAGCAATACCTCGTTTGTGTCCTTGGCTTCTATGTGAAACGTTTGCCCTAAACTGGGCTGGGGATAACGAGTCTATAACGCCCGACATCTTTTCAGCTGCATGGAGAGTAACAATGGCCTGCATGCCAAATAAAACAAAGGGGCATCTGAAGTGCTTTGTCGCTGAATACCATGTTGGCTTTTACTTCTCAATAACGCCACTATTTGCTTAGTAAATGCAGCATAGTGTATGTTCCTTGATCACTATCACTGATATTCAGAAAATAAATTGAGATGGCATTTTATTCATCTTTCATGAAAATGTGCAACTCAGTATAATTGCCATACCCAATAATGGAATTAAATATTTATTATATATTTATAGTGGGACCATGGTTTACTTCTTTTGCGAAGTATGTAATCAAAATGAACAATTTTGCTTGTGATCCCCATGGCAAATCTCGTTATTTGTTATTAGGTTAATCTGTGATGTAATCACCGCAGATGTGCGTCGATTAATGCATACAAACTTATTAGACATGTTGAATACTCCACAATAGTACTTTGTTTTGACAATCTTAATGGGACAAACTATAGAAAACGTAGCCAATATGGCGCTATATGGCCGAAACGTCACTAGGCCGTGAGATTATATAGTTTTTACTTATGGACCGCATCTGGCTGCCATCTTGGATATCCAGTGACCTATACCTGAGACACATTGAAACTGTATGTCATTCAAATGAGGCAAATTGATTTGTGGGTAAGGACACCTTACTCACCCCTCTATGTCAAATAATTTCTGAGTTATGACAATTTTACCTGGTCGCTATGTAGAGTTTTACAAATTATGGCGACCATTTTGAAAAGTGGCTGAACCAAAAGTCGTTAAACACCATTTCATTCAGGATTGGAAATGCCACTACACTGGAAATGACACTTCATTTGCTTTGTAGCCGATCTGGTGTCATAGATATTGCATTAATATTTTGAATATATGACCGCAGGCAAAGTTTGCCCGGGTTTGGAATTTCCCATCCTAGTTGGGTTTTGAAGCTTTGGACTAGGTTCCTCATATCAACATTCAATTCTCTCCAACAGCAAGTGTATACGGGTCTGTAGCGCAGGGCCTAGGCTAAACTATAAAATGTCGTGACATTTTTATTGCCCTAACGCGTCAACAAATAATAAAGTACACAAAAACAAAAAATTAAGACAAGCTCTGCTGCGTACGACAAAAGCAATATTTGTGGCGTACCGCCCTCATACGAGTGATTTTCACTAACACATAGTGCAATACAAGCTTGTTTTGTATGGATGGAAACCCATTAGTGCAGAGTGAACGCACATTTCCGCTATTTCCCCAAAAGACAAGGACCTAATTTCTCCACGCCAAAGAATCTCCATTGTTCACAATGACACACTTTGTATTTTGTAGCTTGAAAGACTCCAATATACAATTCTCCATTAATTGGAGAATTCCACACAATGTAAGCCGTACTCAAACATCACAAAAAGATGTAATCGTGCTTTGCATGAGAAATTCATACTCATATTGCCACCCTGAACTATGCTCACTAGACAGAAGAAACGAACTTGTGAGCAAATGTAAGACCACAGGGAAGTTTTCTCCTCAGCAATAGTAAGTTTTTTAGCCAGTAGGCCGATTTGGTTTTTTTTTATACATCTGTATGCGCTATCCTGAAACTTTTCCACCCAGGCACAAGTAGCGCACATCAAAGTGTGCCGCTGCGCATCATCGCACGCGCTTAAGCTCCCCCTTCACGCCGCGCACAATCTCCTGCATCGCGCGTGTTGTCAACTCCTAGCCTGGGTTGGGTGGAGAATGTGTCAGTTCATAACACCTGATGAGTGGGGCGTAAGCCACCGAAAAATTTGTAGTTTTTCGATCATGGAATAAAAATGGACAGAATAATTTATAATTTATAATTATATTAGCTCTACTTCATTAGTATCGAGCACTCTGTCATATGTGATCTGAATCTATTGCTGTAATTTTAATATATATATAATTAATAGATATAATATATTATTTATATATGCCACCCTGAACACTTTGGTCAACTGATTGATATATATATATAATATATATATATATAAAAAATAATATATATATATAATATAGATATATATATTGTTTATGACGTCACGTAGACGTCTAAGATCCAGATACCTTTCAAACACCAATAAAATGAGCCTTGTGCACATTTGAATCTATTATATATAATAACAGTGTTAATGATCTTTACTTGATTTGGTTCAATAATTTGGTATGTCCAACACAACTTTACATAAAATTACACTCAATATTTAGGATTACATGTATACTTAATTGTCCTCAAGAATGTCCACTAAGTCCACAAACCGTTTGCATTTCACACGATGATTATGTCCTACAGCGAAGACTCCAAAATGACAGCGCACAAGTCATACAAAACTCCCTCAGGTATTAGGTATTCCAAGGGAATCTTCTCAGTCCTGAAGGTAATCTTGTCCAGCAGTTCAAGACGACAAGGTTAAATTAATTCCCCTCGACGATAATAAATCCAAAGTTTCAGTCCAGATTTCACAGCAGGAATTTCTATCTGTCCACAATTTGGAATCCTATTTTGATTCCAGCACTTTCGGCTTCAAAACGACAGTAGAATAATAACAGCACTCTGCTTCACATGGAATTATATATCTGGCACTAGGTACTTTATGTCTGCTCCTTAATGCAGAGTAAAAACTAGCTATCTTCTAGCTAGCTGCTTGTTAGTAGTGGATGCGAGCAGAGAGTCCTTCCAGTGTCGATTTTAACTACTCCCAGATAGATTTCCCCTTCTAACAATAAATTCATTACATCTCCGTATTGCTCTAACATAACCTTACACTAGCTGACCAATCAGATTCATCACCCTATTTACATCACTTCATATATATTAACTCTATGGGGGAATTCAGATCTTCAGATGTTTTGATCTTTAAAGCATAAACAATCTTCTGGGTCTATTCCATGTCACACTCGAGATGTGCACAGCGCAATGTATGATTTTTTTCTTTTTTGGTGTGATGATAGAATATTGATGATAAATGAAATCCCCGAAATTTTTTGAGCTTCATGCTGCCCTTCGTTTTCCCACATGAGCATTAAGAAATTTCGGGGGGTTGCCATCAAAAATGCTGTGCGATGCGAAAGACAATTTTGAGAGGGCCATAAACTTCTAAAGGAACCCTCCCTAACTTTGATAATCACTATCTGGGGAATTGTTTTGGTGCAGAATTCAAATCTGGCCATCAATGTTTATGCCCCTTTACTTTTAAAGTTATTTTGGGTTGTAAAAATGCAATATCTTTCATCTGGGAACCAAGTTTCGTGGGTCTAACTCCCGTAAGTAACATATTTTTAATGTCCATTTTTCTTTTTTAATGAAGTCACACAGCTGACTTTTTGCTACCAGTAAATATAAGCATATTAAAGGCTGACTCAGAGATTTCCCGGGAGGCACCCTCATTTTTCAAAACAAATCGTGTTTTTTGCATATTACATTATGCTTGTTCCTAGCTAATCAGTGTGAGAAATAGCTACGCTCAATCGAAGTCCTTCATAATCATATAGAAAATCACAACTTTGTTATAAAATTTCCCGGATCCGGATTTTGTTATACACAGTATCCTATGGCACGTAATTCTATACATAGATGTTTACGGCATGAAACGAAAGATCCGATTCATCTCAAACTTTGAAATAGCAGCATTTTAAGGTGACTGTCTTTAGTTCTAGTGGACTATTTTTAATTATTACACAAATATTTATATTTTGAAATCTCTGAATCAGCCTTTAAGTAAGTATTAAGTGAGGTTTACAGCTATGTGAAAAATCTGATGTTTGCATTTTGACATAATTGGCCCCCCTGAAATAATGTTGACATGCACATCACCTCACCCCTCGACTTCCATAGATGTGGAGATACATCAACAAAGACCTATTCTTGAAATAACCAGCTTGGTGCACTTGCTTTCTTCATTGTTTTTCAGCCACACAGAAACTTTGCCTGATATCCCCATAAAAGTAATATGGTGATATACACTGTGCATGTACAATGACCTCTGGGTCACGTATACCTTGTGTT
>JAMKCH010018609.1:0-34145 GCA_023653785.1 Ophioderma brevispina
GGGCAAATTGAGATTGCAAATCAGCATATATATTTTTGAAACGGTTTACATCAGCGATACTCAAAATTATGCGCTGCATGAAAGCCTATCATGGTGCCTATCTTTTTTGCAATTTGAAAAGTTTAATATATTACGGCTTAGGTATGCAAATGAGCTTAATTAAATATGCCATAATTGCTGTATCGCTGACGCGGTACCCATCGGATACACAAAATTCCTTCGACATGAGGATACTACATGCATAGGGGGAGGGGTGGGGGTGTTGGGGAGGGGGTGGTGGGGTGTTGTGTGTGCGGGGTGGTGTTTTTTTTCCGACTGCTTACAAATTCCGGTTTGAATTTTATTATGTCTTTTAATAATTTAACTTAACTTAATTTAACTTTAAATTCAATGCTGAATTTTCGGTGCCGAATGTTAAGTGTCACACACTGCTATAAACTTAAAGGTCCATGGCCCGATCGCTAATAGCCTCGTTCCCCAGAAGCCCCAGATTTTACCGGAAGTGGTCTACATTTTGGTATCAGAGGAAAGCTATTATTTTTTCTCATTTACCTGTGAAATCTTAGAGCCAAAGGATGTTTTTGGGAATTATGAGAGAAAAACTGTACAAAGTTTTGGTCGACCAATATTAATTTTACACAGTACTCTATGGGGCTTACAAAATCAAGTTTTTAGCTCTCGCAATTCAAAACGATTGAAAATATCGGGCGAAACTTGGGCAGATGGGGTTTTGAGTGAATGCAAATCTATCAAGATGAAAAGTTCATAATTCTTAAATCGGGCCATCCACCTTTAATTCATGGACATAACGTTTCATTAATTTATAAGGTGAAAACAGGTGTTGGTTCATCCAATAGAAAAGCCGTTATTTAATGGCAGGCAGTGGGTCATTCTCAGTGACATTAATTTATCTAAGTACGTTATACGTGATTTCCAATCTGTGATTGTCCATTCAAATCAGGATGGCTACCAACAGTAAATACTTAAATTTGGCAGCCACCTTGTCTTTTGAATGAAGTGACATCAAACTGAAAAAAAAAAAACATCCTTAGGTGGGTTCTTCCCCATAAAAATAGTATAAAAACTGACCCGCGCACTTAATTTAGTTCTTCAAAAGCTATGGATTTTGATTTTTTCTATATGGGCCGTTTCCGCAGTTGGCGGCCATCTTGGATTTGTCATATCAAGATGAACTTTGATTGGAAAAGAAACCCTGGAAGGAATAAAGTTCTGGGCCTGGAATTTACATTGAGGACAACCACCAGTGTTGTTTCTAGGTTGATTTTGGCTATTAAGATACAAAACATGAAATATTTAATATGGTAGCTGGCGGCCATCTTGAATTTTCAGTTGAAGATGACCTCTAAATGAAAAAAAATAAACTCTGGGCGAATGGATCCTGATCATGAAATTAGTCAGAAATCATAGACCCCCTCAAGCATGTCTCCAGGGTGTATGTCAGAAGTTATGTAAATTTCCCAAATTCCAGATGGCCGCCAGCGGCCATTTTGGATTTTGCGGTTCCTCTGGAGTTAGCCCACACTTTTGGGAGGGTGGTTATAGGAAGTCATTTTTTTCTAAAAATACCCGAAATTACAAAATAAACCTTAAAACTCCTTCGAATCTCCATGGCACGAAATGGCTGAATTTGACCTTACTAATGTACTTGCATATTAAAATTTGTTAACAATAACTCCCGGGTCCTAACAAAAACGGCTACCGGTTCCCTTAAAAAAATAGGGGCCAGGAGCCGCTTTTTCTAGATTCTGCTCCCTGTCCAATTTATCTTATGGAAAGGCTGCTCTGATGTATCACAAGGCAACTACTGCCCTTGCGACCTTCTTGCATCCATAATGACATATTTGTTTGTATCAAGCTAAGTGACATTTGTCTGTAATCCTGATTTTGCATGTAGTCAATTCATAATGTCTCACTTTTCCTTTGTATTTCACTGTTCTGAACGCCTAAATTACCTTATCTCAGGAACCCTAATCCAATTGAATTGAAATTTTTAGCAAATGAAGACTCAAAGAATGGCATATCAACGGAAATTTGGAAAAAATTTGCTTTTCCTCACCAATAATGGTTTTGCTGTGATTCATCACATTCGTCAGGTGAGTACAACAAGGTCATATTTGCAATAGCTGGGGGCATGTGATACATCTGTGGGCTGCCATTTATTAGGATCGCTTGTTGGTTCCTTGAGTCAGTGGCTCTGAAGACCCTTGCAAGAACGCACTGACCACAGAATTGTCGTAATAGTGTTGTTGATGGGAATTTTTCTGACAAATGGCAGCTATTGTCTTACGATCTTGTTACACTCACACATTTGTTTGTTTTTATTTGGCAGGTGAGTATGATTGGTGCGACTTAGCAGTATTTACAGAAAGGGGCATATTTAGCTCAAGCAAGGGGTACCGCAATGCAGGGAGGTAAACCCATCGGAGCTTTCTGCGACATTCTCGGAAATTGTGAAATCAATAGAGTACTTCTGCTAATGCTGTTACAGGTAAGGTTGTCTAGCTAATGGTGTGTTCAAACTTCATCACTTAACATTTGGTGATGCTAACCTTTTGCACAAGCTTCATGTGTCATACATTTCTTTATTCACTAAGTGTAAGGCATGTTTGAAAGACTAGCATCACCGAACATTGAACGATAAAAGTCTGAATACAACATTACTTTGGTATCTGAGAATCATTGTATCTGGAATTGTACTCCTGACAGCTGCTTGTGCAAGATTTCTTGAGAGGCTTGATTAATGAGGCTTTTTTATTGTTTTATAGGACTTATAGTGCTTAATTTTCCAAGCTTTTGTGTATTTTTTTAAATTGTTTTATTTCTATATATTTTACTAACTTGCCATTAATCTTAAATTGGGTAAAATATCATTCCTTATTGTTAATGTGGTGGGGTCAAGCCCAACTATCAAATAGGACCCTGTAAATATGAATATCAGTTCAATAACTCACTGTATCTCCTTGTATAGGGGCGTACGATTCGTTATCAACCCACAGTTGATATACAAATTACTGTGTCACATCTGGCGTGGTGTGCCCGGAAGTGCGTTTTTGTGTTACGCTTACTTCAACGCACTGTTCGTCATGTTTAGAACTCT
The DNA here is from genome assembly GCA_023653785.1 of Ophioderma brevispina. Classification (NCBI taxonomy): domain Eukaryota; kingdom Metazoa; phylum Echinodermata; class Ophiuroidea; order Amphilepidida; family Ophiodermatidae; genus Ophioderma; species Ophioderma brevispina. The sequence goes on from JAMKCH010018609.1 coordinate 3,119, forward strand.
GAGTACGTGCAGGGCTCCAGGTGCAGACTGCAAAGCAACAAACACGCTAAAACTATTGTTTTGTTTTCGATTTTGCTAAAATATATTACAAGCAAAGATTTCTGTCAAACTGGGAACAATTTGGTATTATAGTGAGAATAATTATGTTCTTCTACTAATAAGTTTCATAAGGATTTTTGTTGTTGAAAAGGATTTAAACATGTTACAGAGTGGTTCATCACAAATCACTTCTGCAGTCCGCATATTTTTATCCCGCTCAGACGGCTGATACGCAGACGCATGGATGCATCGTTGATTTGTGATGAACCACTCTGTAACATGTTTGAATTCCTAATTCCATCCATTACTGAATATTCTCACAAATAATTGTTCTTGCAGCCTACACCACAGAGAATAAGACCGGAGCATGCTAAAACATTAGAGAGATATACCTGGGAATCCACAGATGAAAGTAATATAGGTGAGAAATCGTAAATGTATAAATTTGTATTCATAGTTATTTTGTACATTTACTAAGTAAATTAATTCCTAAATTTGTTTCTTAATCAATTTATTTTTTTAGAACAAATGTATAAAATTTTAAATGCTAGAATGGACTTAAACTGGGAGTGTTTAATTAAACACATTACTTGGACCCATGCTAGGCAATTTCCTGGGGCTCGCACACCAAGAATTTTAGCGGTAAAGATTGGCTTATTGTGACATGCAGCCAGCACAATTTTGTGGGCAGACCAGATGATATCAGGTTACAGTTTCATTGAAAAACAGCCTAGAGGCGAGACATTGTCTAGAAATCAAGAGCAGCTTCCGGCCAGAATTGCCTATGTCTTCCTAGCTGTTAGCAATGTTTCAGCTTCACTCTGCTGAAACATGAAACTGCTGAAGCAAATCTGGGCTAGAAGTAGCCCAAAGTCCAGTTAAAATGTTATAAGTACTACGTAGAATTGTGCTCTGTAGCCATTGCTGGTCTACACCCATAATATGGACTATGTCACCACCAACATAAAACAAAATGCCAGCTGTAACAGGCCTCAATAGTGAAAATTTGCTGTGATTTTAGATGGTAAATGTTTACATTTGATCTTCAAAGTTACATTTGCAAAATGGTTAATTCTGATGATGCGTGTTCATGCCATGTGCAAATGCTCTATTACATTGCCCCATAGGCTACTTTGTTGTAATCTGTTTGTTTATTGACAGAATTGACAAAATTAGTCATTTCTTGCTGAGAAGGCCAAATGTGCAAATAAAAATATAGGCACACATAACAATACCTAGGCCAGTTGTCTAGTGGTGGTGGTTGTGGTCAAAACTGTTGTCAATAGTAGCGAGTCGTGACTATTGGCCATAGTCGTGACTAAGACTTTTGTTTCGCAATAGTCGACTATTTGGTATTATTTCAGTGGATGCTATACTACACTATCGGAAGTCATTAAGGTGTGAGGGAGAAAAAGTCTGTTTTTAAGCCCTAAATACCAACTCTTGGGATTTAGTCCCTATCATCCATAAAATGCGCAATGGAGTAGGTGAAATCCATTATTAGTCAAGATTTTAGCTGGTCCAATTCCCCACATGATTTGCTTCAATGTGGGGTTCATCCCTGAACTGCCCTGAGCTGATTGCGAATGAGTGGCCTGGGAAATTCCCTAAGACAGTTCCAAGCTTTATAAACTAACAGTTTTGAACTATACTGATCTTTTATGACTTTTCAGCTCATGACCACGCATAATTTATCACTGTAACTCATGTTTGCATTGGTTTATCTCTTTAATACAGTTACTGAGTGTTTGAGTGAAGAAGTTTTTCTTCTTATGCAGTCCCTTGTGGTAAGTGTGACAGACTCCTGAATATTATATTATTTTCTGTATTATATTAATTAAATCATGTTAAATTTAATCATGTAAATTATGAGTGAGGAGAACTGGAAAATATTAATATGAAACTTGCAATGTGTTGTGCAATAAGCATGACTTATCTGATTGACCTAGTTCTAAATGGACTAGTGTGTGAAGAAACTTCCTGAGAAAACATGTCAGAAGATGTCGCAGTCGGAGACAATAGGAAACCAACAGTGTCTTTCTTCTTCATCTAGGACATACAGCAGAGGTTCTTTGTGTACCTATAGGAAGCAAGATTGCCCACCTGTTGATGAACAATTTAGACTTTGTGTAATTGCTATTTCAAAAACACTTCAAGAACAGGATGTGGACTTCCTTTAAACATTATTTCAAATAAAAAGATTGTGAAAAAATGTTCGCCTTTGTTTTCGCAATGTTGTTGCATCATGGGAATTTTGCTAAGGACAAATTCTGTTACAAGTCATTTCTCTTTGGCCAGTTGTCAAGAGATTTTATCGAGTGTAGACCTCTCAACAGAAGGTGGAGAACTTCATAAACATTTGTTTATATAATTCATGTGTTTATACAATTTGGAAAGTGGCGTTTTAGAATGTCAGAGCTGCACAAAATTTGGTTGTCCTTTGGAAAAACAAGGTTAAATTAGAATACCAAGCAGGATTGAGTCTCTTTAATACCAGTGCTGTCTTTACCAAGAGTTCACCTTTAAGGCACTGAGTAGTACCTGTCGACTATTGTTATGCCAAGCTGCAGTTATACTTCCAGTGTTTTTCCAAGTATACAAGTTTATAAAATTAATCGGCCGCGGTCTAGACCAAAAGGAACTTTTGCGGATTTCGCAAAACTAGTTGTGAACACTTGTTACCAGGAAAAGAAATTGTGTCGAACCAAAAACAATTTTTATGTGGACCTGATTTACAAGAGACTGGTTTGCACACCCAACAAAAACGTGAACTTTAATAATTAAAGATGTGTTGTTTGTAATATGATTTTTAAGTAGGTAAAACTAGTGAATAATTTTTGTGCATTTTTACCAAGCTTGTGAATTGTTGATTAATTCAGATCAGGTTTGATTTATGTATTAAAAATCATTTACTTTGAAATTTACATTGGTCAAGTCAATCTCCTTACAAATAGTCATTGTGAATTTTGGTTTTATGAACCACGGGAGGTAACTTTTATGACTTTGAGTACGTCTCGTAACTTAAGTGTGTGTGTGTGTGTGTGTGTGTGTACGTGAAAGCAGAGTGATCAATACAAATTAAATTGCATGAATATTTTCCTTTTTCAAATACCTACTTTTCATAGAAGATTGATAACATATCACTTTGTCATTAGGGGATTATTTTTTAATTGTTACTGCAAGTGTAACAAAATGTAACATATGTGTTAAAACCTTTTGTGTCCATGTTGCACTTTCAGATGGCATGCCAGTCTAGAGATACAGAGTCACTAACAGCACTACAAGTAGACCTATGGTGAGTGTTCTTATATTAATACAGGGGCATTTCATGTTCCACAGCCTCACTTCCTCACTTGTCTTAAAAAAAGTAAATCTGTTTGCCTCATCTGAACCTTTAGCCTTGGTATTCCATGTGCATCTAATCTTGTGTGCAAATTTAACCATCTTGCAAGAAATTCTAAATTTTATATTTTCTGTTTAGAAACAGACATAAATCTGATCTTACGTGCAGATGCACTCATCTTTGCAAGAAAATCAACATTTTTTAAATTGGAAAAATTCAACACGATAGTCTTTGGGACTCTGTGATGCAAGCATTTGCTCATTACACAAAAATTGCACCATTAAAATAACTGAAAATATGGAAATAATTTTTTGGCAACTTTATGAATTGTAATGTTAAGTAAATATGGTGGCATACTCAGGATTTATTTTGGGGGTTGCGGGACTTCGAAAAAGTGGACCTTTTTTGCTAAAATGGACCTAACCCCCCCAAAAATATCATTTTTGGGACTTTTTGAACATTTAATCAACAAAAAGTGGACTTTTCTTGGCAAAATTTCTCTAATTTGTTTACCTTTTTATCAAAAAAATCAGCAAAAAGTGGACCTTTTACCCTTTTTGTGGGATTTGGGGGGTGCGGCCGCACCCCCCGCACCCCCCCCCCTGCGTACGGGCCTGGGCATACTTGAAGTCCATGGCCAGGAATGGGAGAAACAAGGCTGAAAGTGACCTGTTATTTCATGCCTGTTGTTGCATTATTTGTCTGTCTCTTTAGCCTGGCAGTGGTGTTATAGCCTTCAGTAAACTGTTAGGTACATGAAAATGGTTTGGGAAAAACACAGTGTGATATACATTAGGAATTCACAAATGACAAAAGAGTTTAAACAAGAAATTGATTAAAATGAAATTAGCAAAATTTTACAAAATTCTCTTTCTCTCTCTCTCTCTCTCTTTTCCTGCTTTTAAGTATGTTTCTTTTTAGAGCTGGGAGTTACCGTTTAATATCCTATCCGTTTACACGGTCTGTATTTTTGTTCGTTTAAACGTTTAAACGGTCATAACGAGTTAACTACTGCCGAATTTGGCGCTTCCATGCAAATGCAATTCTTGCACCATAAATCGTTCGTAATTGGGTTACCCGGCTTTGCATTCGATCTTAAATATCATCTTGAACCATAAAATGTTGTTTGTACTTACCTATGTTATGTTTTAATCCAAAATAAAGCAGTTGAATATCCCAAAGATCCCAAACGACGAATCACTGTGGGAGCTGCCATTTTACCTTTTTTGTAGATCCCTCTGTAATTGAAGCACATGGTCAATTGGGGCCATGTTATGCGGTGTATATGCCGAAGTGGCTCCACTCACGTACAAGGACTTGGTAAACGAGGGATTTCCCTGTTTCCGTAAAAGTCAGAAACCATTTCTAGAAGAAGCATTGGAACTGTTAACTTTACTTTACACTGACGGCAGGTAATTTTGGTGAAATTTGATTTCACAGCAATTAAAATAATACTGAAAAAAAGTTAGTAGGGTTTGCTGACGTGTAAACATGTAGTGAATTTTCTAAACGTGTAGTGACCCTTCTGTTCATGTACATGTTTAAACGTTTACACGTCCCAGCTCTATTTCTTTTCTCTATTATTTTTTCAGGAAACATTTTTCTTCAGAGCAGAACCATCTTCTACATTTAGTAATCAATCAGCTGTCACAGACTGGGCTGGAGACTACATTCCATTGACTGTGTCAACTAGTCTTTCTCAAAACCACTGATGGTAACCCAACATTCCTATAGCAGTCTGACTGAACACCAAGCTATAACAATGTGATGTTTGTGTATGAAGTCCCGAATGTGTGACTGACATATTGCAAGATAAGGAGCAAAATAACCACTCTGATATGAATAGAATCCTTTAGATGCATAGCAGCATTACATAATGTTGCAACATGGGAGGGCGGATTGGTGTAAGTCGACCGCTCGCCTTTAACCAATGTGAGCCAGGTTCAATTCCTTGTGGAGCCAGTCACTATGAGTTACAATAAGCTCATCCACCAAGGACACAGTTCAATGGGTTGTACTGTACATACATTGACATGAACTGTCCTTGTGTGATCTGGGTATCATATGTCATACCCAAAAACCAGGGGTGTATTTTCTAAATACATGGTGAATGAAAGCTACTGAACTGTGCCAAGGGAATTGAGATTTTATTAGCTCATAGTGAGTGTCGAATGTGAATTTTATTGTTGATCCACAGGTTTTCTCCAAGAACATTGGTTCCTCCTGCTTTTAAAATTTGACTTCTTCTTTCCATAAATACTTTTCATTCTTGATTTGTGCTCTAGCAGCCTGAGGTGCTCTACAGTGACGTCATGAGCACTTTAGTGGATAGGTCGATTGTTTAAAGAGCCATGGTCCAGTCGCTAATAGCCTCATCCCTAGAACCCCAGATTTTACTAAAAGTGGTTAACATTTTGGTATCTGCAGAAATCTATTTTTCTCTTTTACCCTGTGAAATCTTAGGTGAAAATAATGTTTGGCTTGGAAGTTATGAGGGAAAATGTGCCCCATTTTGGTCAACAAATATTAATTTTGCACAGTACGCTATGGGGCTTATAGCATCGGATTTTTAGCTCTCACATCAAACCGGATTATAGATGGGGTTTTGGGGTGAAAGCCCTTCTATCAAGATGAAAACTTTATATACTTAAATCAGGTCATTCCCTTAAGAATTAAATACTATTATGTGGATAAATTTATGTGTTTGTAACATATTGGTAGACTTTGTCACATACAACCTAGTTCCTACTCTTGTGTCCGAAGTGGAGACCAAAGTGCATGTAATGATGGTATAAGTAATGTGAAGTACTTACTATACAGGTAGGGGTTGTAATGTAGTAGGCATGTAATCTGAACAAATTTGGGGACTACACATAGATAAAGGCAAAAAAAGTAGGCCTCGGTTTCTTTTGGCTAAGAAGCTATTTGCTGTGCTTTTTTTTACAAAATAAGCTATGATCTATGTGATATTTTTTTTTAATTTGTGCCGTGGTGTTTTTAGAAATGTACAATATGTGCCACTCAAATGTACCCCTCTTCTATTTTCAAGGCAATATAGAGTCCATACAGTTCCACTAAAAACAAAAAACCTCACCTTTATTGGTTGGGGAGGTTAAGTTTGCTATTGTAGAAATTTTCTGTGGGTCTGCTGAGATGCCATCCTTGGAGGACACAGAACCATAAAATGTGACTTTGTATTTTGTTAAAGTCACATTTAGACTTGTTCAAAGTTAGACCGCTGGCTTTCAATTGCTCAAAGACTGCATAAAACTGTCATGCTCATCTTGGGTGCGAGCATTGATCAGTATGTCGTCACTGTAATCGATCACTCCAGGTGCGTCATTTGCAGAGATGTAACTTTTACGGAAATTTCCGGATTTTTGGCCATAAATAAAAAAAATTCCGGAAATGTATTTTTTTCCCCTTCAATTTCTGAGATCAAAGTGTTCATGATAAAGGTATAACTGCATCAAAACAGAAGTTTTAAGTGCCAATTTATTTTGGAGAAGGGGTCTTGTACCCCAAAATCGTGTAAGAAAATACGTTCCCTGGAGCTTCACCGGATGCTACGCTAAAATTTGGCCTTCCCGTCGGTTCAAATTTTGGATTTTCAGGAAATGGGACTACTCCTCTGTTACATCTCTGCATTTGAAAAGGTCTATAATTGGATACATTTCAATTCACTTACCCATGGTTTGATTCCATCATATCCTCCTAGCCAAGGCTAATTTCTTGACCAACCTCTAACCGATAGTATTCAGACTCATTTGTGGATATTTGACATGATTTAAAGGACTTGCTTTTTTCACCACCACATCAATTACATGAGTAGCATCAAGATGTTTGAATTCAGGTAATTCAATGCGACTTGAGGGTGGAAATTCAGTGCAATCTGAAAAAAGGTAAAATAATGTAACACATTCTTTACCACATTTTGAAATACCTTCACAGCTGATGATGTATCTTCTCAGTCCTTTGTGCATTGTAAATGTTGTTATAAATAAATCATAGAACAATCATCACTGATCTTTATGTAGTGACCCAGAGGGTAGTGACCTGTGAGCCAAAGTTACAACACCATCAAACTCACTATGCAGCTGTTCTACAGATATCTTTCGAAGTGTTTCCCCCGTTGTATTATTGGTATACAGCATCATACCTTATATGAAGTCCAATTTGGCAGTGTTTTTGAATCTTAGTGTAACCCAGGTTCAGTTGATGTACTGTGTGTAACCTGCATTTAGAAATTACACAAAATTCCAACAAACAAACAGAGTTCTCTTGAGTTGTAAACTAATCTATTAACATATTTAACTGGAATCGAGATTTCTACATTTCAAGTACAGGCATGAAAATTCTCTGCGTTTCCGCGGATTTCCGCTTTTTTGTGTTTGCCTGGTTGATATTTTTTTACTCTTAAAATCCGTGTTTTTATAGCTAAAGAGAGAAGAAAAAAATCTGAAAATTTGCGATATTGCCCGAGACCAATATAAAAATCAGAAAGTAGATATTGCCCAGGATTGAAATAATGATTACAGGAATCAGTGCCTCATAACATAACGTTTGCCGTTTTATATCATTTTTTTTCGAGTCATTAATGTGCTAAAAAACGGTTGAATACGGTTTCTGAATATATACTCCCCGCCTAAAAAATCCGAACGATATAAATTACTGTATTAAAAAGGTATGTAGGTGAATTATAATAATAAATGCCAGGAGCGTTGTTCGCTTAATGTGTTTGCTTATTGACCTGTGTCCGTAATGCATTGATAACGAAGCATGATGTGGAAGTTTGAGAGATTTATCCAGCTGGCTTGGCGCGTTCATTTGAAAGCAAGTTTGAGCACGTTGATGGCCATTTCAACATCGTTCGGATTTTTTAGGCGGGGAGTATATCAAGCGACTTTAAAAAAATAAGAAAATAGATCAAAAAAAGTGAAATAATTTGCCAGAAAAGTCCTTAAATACTTGACCAATAAAGTTCTGACATTTTATCCATAATAATCCCACCTTTTGAATGATAATTTTCTTTAAAAGTGACCAGGAAAACTTCACAAATCGGAAGCAAAATCAGTGATTAAAAACCGGACTTACATTCCCGACGATTTTCACTGATACAACATTTGATTTTGTGCCTTTCCATTGATAGCCCATTGTCATCAAGCACAGTGTTATTATTGTGTAAGAGACTGTTTTGTGATTAACGATCGCGGCAGTGTTATTCAACAATATCAGTAGGGAAAAGGGAATCTTCAATAGTTTTATTTCATTTCTACACTTCAAATATCTTTGTTTTCTTCTCATATTACTGAAGTTCGGTTGAAATAGTAAACTAGATCTGTGTACAGATCTGAACACAGTCGAGAGTACTCAGATCGGAACTTGTAGAAGTAGCATTTTTAGTGAAAATCAGGTCTTGGACCCAAAATGACCTTTAATCAAAATTTCATTAAGTAACTTTTGTAGGGGATGCCAAACTACACCACATACATGAGTCACATGATCAAATTATGTAATCTGTAGAAGGAGTAGTGATTTGACGTGTAACGTAATTTGATGTATTTTGACCTTTGACCCCTAAACCATGGGTCAAGTGATGAAGTCATGATTGACTTTTATTGACCACTCATCAAGTCCTATAAGATGGGCTAAACAGATTTTCTATTTGACCTTATTTTAAATTTTACACACATTAAATATGTTTGACCTCTGTGACCCCCAGATGACCCCATATTGACCTTTTGACCCATAACCTTTGTAAAGGGGCTCAAGAAAGAAACCGTACAAAAGAAAGACACAGTCGAGTTCCTCGACTGTGTAATGACCAGTTTTGAAAGAGTTAGTAATACTTTTCTGAAGGCATTAAAATGCATCACTATCATGATACTTTCAGAAGAAAATTCAATCTTGTTCTAGTGACTGCTTGTTCCTATAATTGATTGATTGATTTTATTCAGGAATTCATACAACATGATATACATATAAAAATATAAAATAATTACAGCAAGTAGAAAATTCTTGACAATATAAACTATGAAAAATGCTAAGAATGGAATTCCTAGGGTGACTCAAGAAAGCCACATAAAAGTAGCTTGTTTCTGTTGGGGCCCCGAGTAAACCTAATAAACACTGTATATAAACTTTCAAAGTATTAACATAATGGCTAAGTGTAAAAGTGACAGCAAATATAAACAGTTGTCAATCATTAGAATTAATATTTAGTACACTTAATACATATTAAAGCAAAACATTAACCCCTATAATCAATCAAAATTGCACTTAAAAATTACACATAAACAATCTAAAGTAACACGCACTAAATTAGATACCAACCCCTACCCAAAATTAATTCACAAATAACATCATCCACAAATACATCCAAACCTTCACATAAACAAAGAAGGAATATAGCAATAACAAAAATATACTAAAAGAAATGGTTAACCCATCCAATAAAATTAGCTACTCAAAAGTTTTTTTATTGCACGTTTAAACACATTTTGTTGACATCCCTTTTACCATGACTTTGGTATCCCATTCCAATCCTTAATTGCATTGAAATAGAAAAGTGGAGGGCAAGGCCTTCACTAATGGAACTCTGAAATTAAAATGACATCCTCTAGTGTTATATGATGAAACTCTGTGAAACATGGTTGAGACGAAGATATTTAGCCCGATTTTCAATGTTGAGGTAACCACTGCGTGACAATTCCTTCTGGTCCCCCCCAGTGTGGCTTCTGGGTGCATAACTTTGATAAATCTAGCCACCTTATTTTGAGTTGTTGAAGCTTATTTGGATTTTTTACTGACACCAGAATACCATGCAGAGGAGGCATAGTCAAATTACATTGAATTAGGGCTGAACACAGTAATTTGCAGGAGGCTAGATTTAAGCAACTGCCTTGTCTGTAGAGAAATTTAACCGGGCTATGGACTTTTTTACAACTTTATTGGCAATAATATCACCAGACATGTACTTATCAAGATCAATACCCAAATACTTAACTGAGTCAACAGCCTCAATGACATGTCCATTGCATACATTTTAAAATTGTCAATTTCACTGAGGCCTCTGTTTAGAAGCCCAAAAAGTATACACTCCTTCTTGCCCACGTGTAGTGACAGTTTATTACCCATTAACCACCTGTTGCAAACTCCAAAACGCCCCAAAACATGAGATATATAGTCAGGGTCACTATGAGAAAACAAGATGGCACTGATATCTGCATATACGGACAGCTTACAGTCAGGTTGATGCTAATGGCATAGCATTGATCTACATAGAAAAAGTAAGGGACCAAGGATGCTGCCCTGAGGGACTCCGCATTGACATCCAAAGGGATTAGACAAAACACATTACATTACAATTTGTTTCTATTTGATAAGTATGAAGATAAACCATCTATTGACCTAGTGCCCCTAGCTTTCACAAAGGATGAATGTTCTACGCTATCAAATGCCTTTTGAAAGGTTCTTAACAAATCATGCCATTATATAGGCCCTTAGAGTTTTGGTTTTAATGTGATCCATTAAGTGCATTAGGCAAGGTCAGTTAAAGTTTGAATCGGAACCAGATTGATGGTTGCTAAAATATCACTCTGATAGTCTTTCTCTAATTGCAGGTATACAGCTTTTGTCAAGAATTTTAGAAAAGGTGCTGAGAATACGAACAGGTCTGTAATTGCCCCTTCCTAATCGGTTGTTTTTCTTAAAAGTGAACAACTTTAGGTGCGTCAGCTAGGAGATGTGTAAACGGGGATAGAGTTATGTTCTGTCATTAGGCATGATTATAGGGGTCTAATTATGTGGACCTCCTCGAACACCTCTGTCAGCTGTTTGAATTAAGCATTTATGCCCAGAGGACTATGCGAGACCACAACAGCGATAGGGAAGCTGTATGTGTTCAAAGATTTAGATCTACGTTCAATATTCTTCCCAGTTGTAGGAGATCCAGTTGTGACGAAAATGACTTGGCGAAATATTATCACAACTAGGGACCTGGTTGGGATTGATATCGCCATGAGACAAAAGTTCCATTTGAAAAGTTGCGCAAGAATTTGAGCAGTTAAGGAATGTTTGTTTTTCAGGTCAACATTTATATTAAGCTGTTGATACAAATAACGTTTGTTTGTAGAGCAGAAACTGTGATGATAACTGTATGTGTTCAAGTAAGTACCCAACAGGGCTAGGCATAGGCAGCTTTTATTACCCCACATAGTACTGTATGATTATCAACAGATCAGATATAGATCATTAAGCACATCTATTGAAGGGTACGATTCTCTATTGAAGACATATTGATTCAGCCTGATTAACATCTCACTATGAGTTACAATAGCTCATCTACCAAGGACAACCGTTCATGGGTTTTACTTTGTACATACATCGACATACTGACCGTGTGTGATCTGGGTTCATATATCATACCCAAAAAGTCAGGGGGTCCTATTTTCATCACACTGGTGAATGGAAGGTAGAGAACTGTGCCAGGGAATTGAGATTTTCTAGCTCATAGTGTCGCTGAGTTGGCAAATGTGTATTGATCCAACTTGGGTTGATGAAGTGGAAATAGCCTTGTCCCAATCATGCACATAACAGTAGAATGAAAAGTCTGCAGAATTCCTGCTGTTTCAACATTCAGGTTGCCATCAATATTTCAGTCAAAGTTTTCAGCACAGGTTTTCTTTTTTTTGAAACCTTCCCAACATATCCCTAGCCTTTATTCTGCCTTTAATTCCAAATCTACCTCTTTTATCCCTGTATTGGGGCTCCATTATCTGCAATACCTCAAAAAGCCAGGTACTCGGGTGACCGCGAATAACAAACTACTGTGCAGTATTGTAATGTTCTTCAAATGATTCATTCTAATTTGCATCTCAATCACAAGGTAACACATTTTTTGCTCTTATTTATCTCCACTTAAAGTAAAATAGACAGTTGTTAGACTCATGCCTCTGATAAGCTCCTAGGTGACCCGTCCTAACAGCCCGATATGGAGTTTTGTTCAGGTTTGGGTCCAACAGTCCACTAGCTTCAAGTGCACTTCCTGCAGGCAACTGGTCTTATGACTTTTTTCTCCCGCACGCGTCTTTTGTTCTTGCTTCAAGCTAGACTAAAAGTTGATAGACTTATGCCTCTGATAAGCTCTTTAGGCGGACCATCTAACTGCCCATTATGTAGTTTGTTGGAGGTTTGGGTCAAACAGTCCACTTAGCTTTGCAAGTTTCTATGCAGTCAGCTGGCAAATTGGACTGTTTTGAGTCTCCATTTCAAGTAAGCATAGAATATAAAGTTGATAGTTCATGAATAGACTAAAATTGATAGCCTTGCCTATGAAGCTCCTAGGCGACCCTGGCTAAAACTGCCCCGATAGGAGCTTGTTGTGAAGGTTTGGGTCCATACGTCCGCAAGTAGCTTCAAGTTGGCCTTCCATGCAGGCAGAATGGCTTATGGACTAAACAAAGGCAGTTCAGGGGTGCTGCCCCTTCGGCCATGGGTATACCCACTCGCTGGTGGGTGTGGACACCGGTTTCAGTGGATTTTTAGAAGAGTGACTGGCATCTCTGATTCCAAATACAACTATGCTGGAAGTATTCAGAAAAGGCTTGAGCAAGCCGGAAAGTGTTACTTGTGTGGTATGCTGCAGATGTATGTAGACTTTCTTGTATTACCTTAAGTACATATAGATCATTTTTGAAAATCAACAGTTGATGGACCAAAAATGTCTATGAATACTTCAGTAATTATATGTAAAACACCCACCTCAAACATGTTTTTGTCTATTGCTAAATTGGCTAAAACCCAGGGCGTTGCCCCTGGACCCCCCAGGGGCCCTAAGGTGGGCCCCATGACCCCACCCTCTAGCGTTTGCTTGCGCAAGCCGCTCGTGCGGTTGGCTACGCCCACCGCCCACCGTCCCTGTCCGCGTAATTGACCTATAAACCCTTTCAGCTTTTTTTCAAACCCGCTTTTCTCCTGCAAGTAAAGGCCTTAATTTATGACGCTATGCACATTGGGGATCCCCTAATTTTCAAAAGTTTGTGTTGGTGGCCACAACTTCCATTGGTTTGTTCCCGTCAGCAACTTTTCTTTGGTCAATTCAAAAGGCCAGTGTTTGGTAAAACTCTGTAGGAGCTGTAGAGAGCCAGCAAAGCTAGATGATCACAGTTATGGTGGAAGTAACAGTACTCATTGTAGAATTCCAAAGCTTGGTGGTCAGGAATACAGTGCAAGCCAGTAAAGTGTCAGAGAAGTATAATCACAATCCAGTTCTCAAGCCAAAGAGTCTCATCATTGGTGTATCCTCTTCTTTTAAAGGAAAAGTTATCATAATGGAGGTTCTTTGTTTCAGCTCGAAATATCCATTTGATTCAGGTATGATGAGTAAAGTGCAGGATGTGTGATGTGCTCGTGATGGTGTCAGCATATGGTCTGATTCCTTTGTGTGGGGGCTGGGTGCTCCTTGACCCAGGGTTACCAATAAACATCTAATTGGGCTGAGCCTACTCTTCATCTTAGGGGTGCATGATGGGTTTAGAAAGTGGATGACAAATCTAACATTTTCTGCGGTTGTTACACTAGCATTCGATTTAGACCTGAAAAATCTCTTTCAGAGATGTTATTATTTCTCGGAACCGTGCTGGCCTGTTCGCGGACCCTTTCTGATGTCAATGATCATTTACCACCAAGGTAATCAAAAAGTTGCCTTTCCACAGCAATTAAAAACTTTCACATATGACACTATCTGTTCAACAAGCGCATCTTCTTCAGCGCTTCGTTCAGTGTAAAATGATGCTTACACTTCATCTCTTGTTGGTGGACAATCATCAAAAAGAATGGCTAACCCATCCATAATGAGTGAAGCACACAGTCGTATCCTGTCACAAGTTTTTTAATTAGTAGCTGTGCAGATCAAGAATGTTCCTTTCCAACTTGTACTTGTATTTAATGGAGTGGCGACTTGTTTCTCTGGAAAAGCAATAGCTCGTATCTGAGTTAAATTAACCCATGTGTTCGTTGTGCCAGGAGGTGTAGCGGTTTCTACCAGTTGGGAGTCCAATCTCTACATGTAATGTAACCTCCTTTGGTATTGTCAGGCCGTCATGGTACGTTTGTCCCCCCCCCCCAGTTTTTCTGATTTCTTGTAAAAGAATCACTTTCCCATGCAAATCGTTTTTGTGGGCCACCAGCTATATCTTGAGGACCACTTAGCAACTGTTGTGGTGGGGTTTTTGTATTGTGTGTGTGGGTGTGTGTGTGGATGTGTGTGTGGCACTAACAGTCAAGTGTTTTCAAAATTGTTTTTTTTTTTAAATTGACCTCAATTGAAAGTTCAATTGGAACCAAACTTGTGTCATAGGTGGCACCAAGGTGATCCCTTATATGTTGATGATGTCAAAGGTCAATGCCAAGGTCAAAGGCATGGAGTGTGCCCACAGCTATATATTCTTGAAATACCGGCGTGAAAGCCGATAACCGCAAAATTCTAGTTTATTATTGTTCTTACCACTCTTATGTTGTCAGTTTTCTTATTTGACATCATCCTTTTGTCAAAGCTTCTTTTATGTAAGATTCCTCTCATGGGCAATGTTCAATTTTTCAACTGCTGCCTTTTGCTGGAGTTTCTGTTAAGACAAAAAAAAAAACACCAGAAAAAAGAATGACAATGATGTTTAATAGTGACACTTAAATTTTCTCATGTTTTGAAGGGCTATGATCTGATCGCTAAAAGCTTAATAATCCCCAGAACCCCGGATTTTACTAAAAGTGGTCAAAATTTTGATATTAGAAGAAAGCTACCATTTTTCTCATTTACCCTGTGAAATGTAAGGGCTAAAGGATGTTTGGTTTGGAAGTTATGAGCAAAAATGTACTCCATTTTTGGTAGACCAATATTAATTTTGCAAAGTACTCTATGGGGCTTACAAAATCATGTTTCAAGCTCTGACATCTATGCAATACTTTACAGTTCCAGTGCAAAAAGCAGTTTCTCTCTATCCTTGGGGGGCTTTTGGGACCTGATGAAAGCCATGAGCCAAATCCAGACTACTGAAGAATTTTGCACTGTCAAGTGCATCTAATGCTACCTGTCTTTCTGGGTCTTCTGATTTATAAGCCTATGGCCCACACATAGCAGAGCCGGGAAGCAGAGAGGTCATCATGTTTGCGTACCATTACAACAGCCGAAGCATAGGGGCTTGAAAAGGTTTGATGACTCCCTGCTCAACGACTTTTAAAGATAGTCTCTCACCTTCAACCATTGATGTGGAGGTATACACCTATGTGGAACTCGGACATGGCGGTTATCACAGAAGCCTATGTCAAAATCATCTTGACTAAAATGATCATAGTGCTTCTTGATAAGTTCTTCCAACCTTTTGAGGTTCTCAGGATTATCAAGTACTATATCACCTATTGCCATTCTCTCCATCTAGTTTTGTGCTTGTCATTGACCATAATTGATTTTACATCTGGGATAATTCTTTTGGCAACAGTAACAACAACAAAATTGTCATAAACCACATGTTACATTTGACCAATTCTAGCATGCGTTGAAAGTTCTGCTTTAACAGGTTCAAACATCGAGTGGGACATTCTGTAAGCACACTGCATGGTGTACAGGTTCATGATCAATTTGGTCAATATGGTGTTCAACAATGTGTGTGCGGCCAGGTAAATCAGAGAATAACCAATCATATGCAGCTAATTCACATTTATACTATTACTTCTTTGAGATGGAGATCATTCTGCATGATGCCATGTCTACTTGACACCGTGTTTTCCAATATGCCACATTATCCTGAAAATATTTTGCTACTGGAAATGTTGCAAAATGCGAGCCTTAGTTTTTTTGTTCTTATGGAAGAGAGTTCTGAATATTCTGGCACTTATACACCGGCTTTAGTTTGGGACCGGAATTTCCGAGGACTCTTCAATATCTTTAAATGGATTGGTAAGATTAGAAATTGTGTCACATCCCATACAGCCTACTGTCAGATCTTTCCTCATTAATGCTTGTTGTCCTTTAACTGCCATCTCCTCACACTGGTGTTTAATTGAGGCTCGTTCATGGTGACCCGATGTCCACTTGTTGACTGCTCCCTTATTGATGGTGAACCCCTTCAGACCACACATCTTGGAATCTTTGTTCACTGTCTGTTCAATGGTCATATTGCATGGAACGCCAGCAAATCCATACACAACTGCCGCTGTACTGAAAAGTGCCCCCTCTTAAACTGCTCGTAAATTACAGGGTGGGAATTTGGCAAATCCTGCATCTCAATCCAAAACCGCGAGTAGTTGCGGTCGTAGGAGAACATCCATGGCATCATTGCTCTTCAGGCTGCCATGGTACGTTTTGTCCAGTTTTGTCTTTTACTTTAAAAGAATCACTTTCCTATGCAATTGCTTCTTTTTCAATTTCTGATTATAGTTTCTTTATCGGACATCAAGGCTATTGTCAAAGCTTCTTTTATGTGAGATTTCCTCTCTTGGCCGATGTTCAATTTTTCAACTGCTGCCTTTCTTCGCTGGAGTTACACAGCAAATCTTCTATAGTAGCTACAAGCGGCCCAAGAATCCTCTAGCGTTCCATTCGGTTCGGCCAGAGTTCTCTCCTGGAACAGTTGAATTTTTCTGGCTTAACTTTCAGGTTGAACGATGACAAGCAGACTAACCCAGATTCTCATCATGGCCTGGCTCTTCGATTGGAGCCTAGACGAGGATATCATCTATGTAAAATGAGCACCATCTGAAAGCTTTGGTCGCCAAATTGCCAGATCCATTAGCCTCATGAAGGTAGCTGGAGCATTGCACAAACCGAATGGCTCCGGTACAAATTGTATTAAACACTGTAGACGAGTACGTGGAAACTCCAAAAAGTGACTATTTTAGGAGTTTTTTACTAGTCACACCCTAACAACACGGTACATCATACATCAATGGAAACTTTATTTATGTCTAATTTCAGATTAGGCATGATGTGAAATTTCAATGTGGGCGCCGAAGGTGGGTTTTTGGGGCATTTTAGCAAAAACACCATTTTTGGCCAAAAAAATGATTTTTGAGATATTGATATTTTTGACACTATATACCATGCCCCATCTATGTAAAAAGGTTTCAAACCATATTGCGTCTCAGAAGCTCACAATAAGCTTTAAAGTTTTGTAAAATATACAGTAAGTATAGGCGATATGGGGTGAAATATGGTTTTCTCAAATTCATGTTTCAAAACCTGAAAATATTAAACTTTAGCAAGATTAAAACAATGCATGTTTATTTCCAAATGAGCTGAAAATATTTCAGAATATTGGCATTCATATTAGGTATGAATGTGAAACTGCCGATATGGGGTCGAGGTGGTTTTTGGGTTCCTTTAGCCAAAAAACATAACAATTTTTGGGCAAAAAAATGATTTTTGAGAGAGATGGATTTTTGCATCTATATTACATGCCACATCTATGTAAATAGGTTTCAAACATATATTGCGTCCCAGAAGCTCACAAATAAGATTCTAAAGTTTGTAAAATATTACAGTAAGTATAGGGATATACTAGGCGTGAACAATTACGTTTTTCTCAATTCATGTTCTAAAACCTGAAAAATAGTTAACGTTTAGTTAGCATCAAAGACGTTGTGTCTGCTCTAAATTGAGCTTGAAAAATACTTGAGCTACATTTGGCATTCAGATAGGATTAGGTATGATGTGGGACTGTCAATATGAGCCAAATGTGATTTTTGGGTCCTTTTAGTCAAAACAAACATTTTGGTTTAAAAAAATGATTTTTGGTATTGATATTTTTGACCTCTATATTACATTGCCCATCACGTAAGTAGGTTTCAAGAACATTTTGTGTCCTTAGTAGCTCACACTTATTAAACTTATAAATGTTAGACCAATATACCAGTAAGTCTAGGCGAATTGAGTGAAAATATACGTTTTTCTCAAATGTGGGTTTCTAAAAGCAAATAAATAGTTAAACTTTAGCTACACATTCAAAAACATCCACGTTTTTATGCTCTAAATGTAGCTGAAAATACGTGAAATACCATTGGCATTCAGTGTAGGTTTTGTTGACATGTAATTGGGCCAATTTAGTCAAAAACATGCGTTTCTGGACAACAATATGATTTTGAGATAATGGTGTCTATGTAAGTAGATTTTAGAACCTCAGCAGCTTAAAAAGGCCACATATCACTGGGGAGAAAGGAAAAGTGGTAAATCGCAATCAGTTATGGAAATCTAAAGATAAGTTTTGAAGAAATGTAACCGTTGATTCTTGAATTTTATGCGATTGAGATTATCTTGTGAAATGTCATTCAATTCTCCAATTCTACACAATTTTTTATAATTCTCAAGACTTAATTAATTGTCAAAAGCTTCTTTTATTGAGATTTCCTCCTTCTTGCGATGTTCAATTCTTTCAACCACTGCTGTCCTTTCTTCGCTGCGAAGTTACACATCAAATCTTCTATAGTAGCTACAGAGTCCAATAATCCTCTAAGTTCCATTTCGGTTCGGCCCAGAGTCTCTCCTGGAACAGGTTGAATGTTTTCTGGCTTAACCTTCAGGTTTAAAAAAAACGATGACAAGCGACTCAACACCATATCTCATCATTGGATGGGTCTCTTCGAATGTGGAGCCTAGTACGAGGATATCATCTATGTAAATGAGCACCATCTGAAAGCTTTGGTCGCCAAATGGCCACTCCATTAGGGCCTCATGAAGGGTAGCTGAGCATTCACAACCGAAATGGCAAATCGTTACAACAAACTTGTAGAAACCCACTGTAGACGAGTAGTGGGAACTCCAAAAAGTGGCTTATTTTAGCAGTTTAATAGTCCCACCCCTACATACCCCCCCAACATACACCCTACAATCATACACAATTGAAGCTGATTATGTCACTTTCAGATTATGCATTATGTACATTTTTTCCAATGTGGGCCGAAGGTGGTTTTGGGTCTTTTAAAGCCAAAAACATACATTTTTGGGCAAAAAAATGCATTTTTGAAGAGATTGATATTTTTGACATCTATAGTAAATGCCCATCTATTAAATTAAGTTTTCGAGCATATATTGCGTCCCAGAAGCTCCCAATAAGCTTCTAAAGTTTTTAAAAAATACATAAGTATACGGCGATATTGGTTAATAATTAGCGTTTTCTTTTTCTCAATCATGTTTCAAAACCTGAAAAATAGTTAAACTTTTAGCTAAGCATTCAAAACATGCATGTTTTATTCTCAAATTTGAGCTGAAAATAATAGATAATCATTGGCATTCAGATTATGTCTGATGGGAACGCCAATGCTGGGTTCGAAGTGGTTTTTTTTTGGGTCATTTTTAAGCCAAGAAACATACATTTTGGGGCAAAAAAATGATTTTTGAGATAATTGGTATTTTTTGGCAATCTATATTTACAATGCCCCATCTATGTAAATAGGTTTTTCAAACATATGCGTCCCAGAAAGCTCACAATAATCTTCTAAAGTTTTGTAAAATATACAGGACATTATAGTCGATATATGGTGACAAATTAACGTTTTTCTCTCAATCCATGTTTCTAAAACACCTGAAAAATGTTTGAACTTTAGTTAGCATTCAAACGTTTGTGTTTTATGCTCTAATTTGAGCTGAAAATACTTGAGCTACCATTCATCAGATTAAGGTATGAGTGTGGATAACTGACAATAGAGCCCATGTGATTTTTGGGTTCCTTTTAGTCAAAACAAACATTTTGGTTACAAAAATAGTTTTTAGCTTTGGATATTTTTGACCTCTATATTAATAGCGCCATCTATGTAAGTAGGTTTCAGACTATTTTGTGTCCTAGTAGCTCACAATAAACTTCTACAAGTTAGACAATAACAGTAAGTATCGCGATATTAAGTGAAAATTACGTTTTTTCTCAAATTTTGGGTTATTCGAAAAGCAATAATAGTTTTAAACTTTAGCGTACACATTCCAAAAACAATCCAATCCACGTTTTATAAATGCTCAAATTTAGCTTAAAATACTTGAAATACATTGGCATTCAGTTATAGTATTATGTTTTACATGTCAAATTGGGCCCATTTAGTCAAAACATGCGTTTCTGGACAACAATATGATTTTTGAGATAATGGTGTCCTATTTAAGTAGATTTTAGCACTATGTCATACCTCAGCAGCTAAAAGGCCACATATCCACTGGGGAAAAAAAGTGGTCAATCGCAATCAGTCTAATGAAATCTAAAGATACATGTATTTGGAGAAATTTAACCGGAGTTCTTTGAAATTTTATGCGATTTTGAGATTATCATCTTGTGAAATGTTCCTTCCAATTCATCCAAATTCCTACAAAATTTTTTTATACTTCTCAGACTAAATTAAACCTATATGTGATTTTAAGAAAATCTTGTGCAATTTTACAATCTTATGCGATTGGATGTAGTTTGTGCGATGTTTATGGAACTTCAATGCAATCTTAACATATTTTGTGTGCGCTAAAAAAATCGTGTGCGATTTAAAAGAATCTTGTGCGATTTACCATAATTCTGTGCAATTTAAAAGAAAAACCCTTGCGAGTTTAAAATTTTATTGCAGTTTGATTGAATTTTGTGATTGAGCCAGATTTGTTTGGTTTTTATAGAATAATTTCATGTTTATTTTTCTACGTTATCTTTAATAAATCGTGTGCGATTTTACAAAATTTTGTATGCTTTTTGCAAAATCATGGCACAATAAAACGTTTTAAAAATTTGGTCAATTTTGGCATTTTCCCACTTTAACCCACCCCAAACTAGTACATCCACGTGGATCCAATGCCACAAACAACATGCATTTACTATGAAAAAAGTAAGTGGATGGCTATAACCACTGTAAGCAGGGATAAATATTAAACAAACTAACAACTAAACCTTGAAAAAAAAGAAAAATCAAAATCTGGGAAGTAGAAAGTGATGTTAAGTTGCCCATTACCTTGTCAGTTTTATGTATTATCTTGGCAGTACTTTTTTTTTGTGTCTAATAAATTTCACCCTGACCTATTTTGTCCATATTCCGCCGGTTTTGGCTTGCAAAAATTTCTACGCAAGTCTTCTAATAAAAACTTTAAAAAGTGCAATCCTTAATTCAACGTATCTAACGCATGTTGGAGACCTGGATGAGTAACTTTGTTTTCACCTAACAGGCCTGCGCCCATAGCCAGGATTTTTATTTTTTTCAAAGGGGACTTCCCCAAAATTGTATCTCCTCACGTGGGGGGGGGAGGAATTTTGCAAAAGTGGGCTTTTTTAAATTAAAAACCACCAAATTTTGAAACCCTTTTGGGGCAACCCAAAAAAAAACCCCAAATATTATTTTTGGGGCAAAAAACCAAATTCTCAGCTACCGATCGCAAAATCTGTTTTTGGTCCTTTTGAGCTCTCTTAGGGTTTTTTGCCTCTTTCATATGTCTTTTTCATATTTTTCATAATTTCATATTTGGTTTGTCAATTGTCATTTTCAAAGATTAATTTTGTTTGGATAATACATCATCAATCATCATGTTTTATAGCATCTTGCAAATCACATTTTTCTAAGTTAGAAGCTGCCTCATTCACTAATGATACTGAGAAAAGGGCATCAATTTTCAAATGCAAAGATTTCCCCGAGCAAAGGTTAATGTACTTGCTCTTTAAATGAGATGAATTCATTTAATGCTGAAATGCCCTGATGAAACTTCGATTATAAGTCATAAAAAATTGATCTTGTAAATTTTTTTAGATTTATGGCATTGGTGTTATGGTCCGAGTGGCATGTTCTTGTTCTGAAATCCAGTTTAAAACTTGTCATATACTCCCCTGATAATAACGCGATAGGAACGGTCAGCTCCTGTGTTTCAAATCGGGTACCACATTTACAGCATCTTCAAATCAATTCATCAACATGGATTTATAAGTACACAACAAACCAAATGCTCAAGTCCACCACACTTGCAGAAAGTAACTTAATTCAATTAAGTGACATATTTGGGACCAACTACTGTGCATGGAAGCTCATGTAATCATCATATGGGCCAAAGTCGACTATTTGTTTATGGATGATTTATTTGGGACCATGGTCCTTATTTTCCCGCTCCCCCTTCCCTTTTCTTTCTCGGGTGCGACCCCCTGTTTGTCCTCTCTGCCTTCTCCATTTTTTTTTCATGTGCCTCAAAATTTTTTCTCCTCAATTTTTTGTTTTTTCCCTCACTCTCACATTTAAATGAATGCCTTTATCGGGTTTCTCGTAAACCCTTCCTGAATAAACTAGGTTTCCCCCTATCCGACAACTGTTACATTTTGATATACAACTGAGAAATTAAAGCTAATTACTTGATGCATTTTGTTTAAATTAATACGCATTTGTGTATTGACATGATATATTACCATTTTCCATATATTGGCTGCTACCTCTATATTGTGCACTTTACAAGAATATGGAAACATTAAATGAACATGCAGGACATGGCGCCATGCGAGGATCAAAGTGTGCGGCATCCACCAATCCAACAACCATACATATCAATCAAATTTGGCTCATTTTAAACACTTTTCATTTATTTTTGACTTACTAAGAAAAGTTGCATATTTTTAGACAAAAAATGCACTCAGAGATAGAAAGAGATAGAAAATTTCATTTAAAAAATAAAAGCGATCCCCACAATCGATTTTTTAACTAATACTGATTTCTTCAAAGAAGGGTTTGCAACTGGTTTGAGACAATAAACCATTTGGCCCGATATGAACCACTAACTTAACACAATTTTGTATACATCCGAAATAATATAAATTTTTTAGTTATCATGTACACCTACAATGAAATATTTTCTCGCACTAACTTCTTTAGTGAATAAGTATGTAACATCGTCATAAAATACCAACTCTTTTAAAAAAGGATTTCACATACATCTGAATCCCCGGAAAGGGGGGGGGGTCCGGGAGGCGGGGGTGGGTGGGCACTGTCCATTGGACCAGGGATATCATGGCAAGACAAAGAAACTGCAAAGAGGTATTTTTTCAAGATTGTGCACGATACAAACTAACGTGAAAAAGGGCATGCAAAAAAAACACTGAAATGTGGAAAAAGGGTATACTTTTCACACTTGAACCGGGTACTTGAACTTACCATGCGGAGGGCCCGATTTGTGAACCTTGATTCTGTATCCTATTCGGTCATTATTTCTGGTGCAAGTAGTAAGCTATTCAGTACAAGCCTACGCAGAACACACTTTCATAGAAAGCATTACCAATAACCATATTATGCATTGTCAAAGTATTTGGCAATACTTGTTAAGGGTAAGAATATGGAAACTTGCCTAATATGGACATTTTGAAAAGGTAACTTAAGTTTTTTACTTTCAAAGTAGCTTTCATAAACATGATTTTTGAGAAAAACACACATATACAGTCAATATCACCTATACTTACTTTTGTATTTTGTAACTCTTAAAAGCCTTAATTTTTGAAGTTCTAAGGCTGAATAATATTTTTAAAATTTTACTAACGTAGATAGGCATGGTCATAGATGTCAAAACACCTTATCAAAAATACTTTTCATATTAATTCACCCAAAATTGATGTTTTGACTGAAATGGCCCCAAATCCCTTCATCCCACTTGACATGGGTAAATCATACCTAATCTTAATGGTATTGCAAGTATTTTACATAGACTGTAACCCCATCTCGGCTCTGTCTCTGGTGGTTTCGAGCGTCACTTGGTTAAAAGATACTGCCTAGACTCGGGGCCTAAAAACTAAAAACTCGATGACTTTTCAGCTTACCACCACCACCCCCGGACAGCCCTGCCAACCAACTGTCCCAAGTGCACAGGGCTCCCCTTGAATTAACACTAGGTAGGGATAGCCCTCCGATACTGTAACAATCTGTAGGGAAATACTGTCCCGCCAGCATTATCGATTCACAAGTACCGTGACTGCATTACCCTTTCGCACTCATCGGTTAATACTTTTTGAATGCTAATCCGGGACCACAGATACGAACACCACAGGTGGTATCAATGGCACCGCGACATAGGTATCAGTTTATCGATTTACGCGAGACCGCAGCCTCCTTTATCAGAGTGCCCAAGTCTGGAAAATAAACAATAGCAAAGAAAATAAAAGACGGGGAAGGAAGCTAAGAAATCAGAAATTGGTTCCTTGTGATTCTTCCTCGTTTTTTTGATTTGTTTTGTTTGGTTGCAGTGGCTTAACCACGGGGGAGGGGGGGATCCCCCTAACAGAACCCTGCCCCCCCTACAGAACCCGTTGCCCCACCCGTCAGCCCCCCAATAAACTGACTTTTTTGTACAGTGTCTTGAGAAGGAACCAAATTTGCCCCCTCAAAAAAAGCCTTGGTAACTCCTTCACCCCCCCCCCCATTGGCAAAGGTCTGGTTACGCCACGGGTTGGTTGTTGTAGTAATTTTCCTTAGTGAGGGTGGGCTGATCATTCTGAAAATATAGGGGCTACTCATGCATACTGCAGGTGCACACAATCATCAAGCTCTCCATTTATTTTATACCAAATCCCAGTGGTGTCCATTCTTCCCAGAAACAGATGAATTAATTTCCCAGCGCTATAAAGCTGTCTGACGAAATCTTCCCCAATTCTCTCAATTTCCAATGTTACAGCTAGCGTGTCCATCAAACTGACCCGTAAGTCATCCTTTTGAACAGGTAATTAAAAAATTTGTATGTTCAAATGGGCCAGCTAGTAACTTACTCAATACTTTGTATTTTCCTAAAACGTAAAGGTCAATCCACATATAACCCTATTTTTTTCTTTGATTTATGCCAATGTTCCTTTCCCTATCACTTTTCTGTGAAAAATGATGTTTCTTGTAACGTTTTGGCTTTTATTTTGTGATTTCTTTTCATTTTTACTATTCTGAAAATAACAAACTGGAACTCAATATCCAAAATAACGAAATTTTTTTCCCAAGCATTTGCAGCGAATAGCTGCCTGTTTAAAATGAATACTTATACTCAATCAGATAAACAACGTCCTCACCTGGTTGTGACGGGAGCCATCTGACCCAAAGAGAAAGCCCTGTCCCTCCTGGACCCCCAAACCACAGGCCCTACGCAGGGGGGGGTGGCCACTTTTTTCTGCTTTTTTTTTTAAATAAAAAGATCCATACTTTATATAAATTCTGACTAGAAACTCACTTTTGGGTGATGAGATGTTCACAAAGTTAAAAATTAGCATTTTTAGATCAACTTTTACAAAATAGTCTACTTTTTTTCTAAGCTCTGCACCCCCCCCCCCCCCAAAAAAAAATTCTGCGTATGGGCCCTGCCCTACCAATGTTTCATTGAAATGGGTCATGCGGGGAATCTCTCCCTAATCAAAAACATTACGTTTAACATAACTCTTCAAATTCAAAGAATGTGAGGACAAGAGAAATGTTCTCCTGAACTCTTTTGCCACACTATTACCCTAGAGTACAGAGACTCGGCGTCCTCAGAGCTCTTTATTTCTCGTTACCTTTTTCTTCTTTTTCTTTTTAAATCAATTTTATTTTTCCTCTCCTTCCCCTGAAGCCCAGGCGCAAGAAAGCGGAAGCCATTGTGTATTCGCACCCGATCCCACAAAAGGAAGGCGAAGACGGTCCCATTTCCGATTTTTCGATTCAAGTTACAGATTTGAAAAATGCGGAAAAAAGGTTTGACTTGTTGGTATCATGAGTTCAAAAAGTACCCGCGGGGTTAGATCGCCTTTAACGGGAAAATATGTGCACGGATTTCTTTCTTCCCAAAATTTAAACACTTGTTTGCAAAGTCCCGACCTCAAGCATCCCGTGATATGACCTACTGTTCCCTTTTCTTTAAAAAATCCTTCCTAACCACCTTTTCCTTAGCTTGTGTAGCAGGATTAATGGCTTTGGTCAGCCCGCTCCGCCTGGTACAAGCCGTCGCCTCAGTGGGAAATTCTCCCGTTTTCCCCCTCCCCCGGGTTGTCCGGCCATTTTTCTAAGGGTAACTTACCGAAATATTACCCGGATCTAGTGCATCTCCCCCATGTGTGACCTTCGACCTATGGTGGTGCCTTTGCCCATACTGTTCTGTGCCCAGGTCATTAGTTCTACGTAAATTGACTCTAGATGACCTTTGACCTTTTGGGTCACCTAAAACCCTGATAATAAACGTCAGAACTGTTCTCCCCCCTACCTTCAATCTCCATATTAGACCCGATTGCCACCCCCCCCACCCCCCCCTCCCTCCCCTCTTGGAAGCTAACGCGTATGCAAGGCTGTTTATACCACCTTTTCAGTACGTTGTCACACAACCCACCCCATATTTTTTAATTTCAACCCAAAGTCCCATATTTTGTGAATTTTTACCGACCACGTCATCACCGACCCATTTTTGGGGAAAATTTCATATTTGTCACTCGGAATACCCCTATTTTGCTATTTTTGGCTATATCTTCACCCAAAGGCCTCTATCCTTTTTTTCTTTCACCGAATGCCCTGGGCATGGAAGCACGAACCTAACACCCATATCCATTTCTATGTGAGTGCCTCCCCCCCCCCCCCCTTATTAGCCATAATGTTCCAAAGTATAACGAAATGCATATCCGGACGACATACAGACATCTTTTTTTTCTAGTATAGATATCTAATTATTTTTGCCGATACGAGCACTGATATGCTTGCTTCATCAAGCTTCATTTAGATGCATGAGACGCATTTTATGAATGAATAACTAAGTGGTCCTTCAAGCTATAGTTGGCAGCTCACAACAAAACAGACATATGCTCTAAAATCACAGAGATAATTTGCCGACATATAATATTAAGTTGGGTCAAAATACCCAGATGACTCCACGGTATTGATAAGACCTTTTGTACTACATGCTCCAACAATCAACACACAAGATATGCTCCAATAGCTTCCATTTCCAGGGCTTGATCGACGATCCTCATACCCACTGACCCATTTAATGATACTCGGCATAGGTAGGTCTACAGATTCACAGAAGCAAGATATTAACAAACTCCACAGTGGTAACAGCAGTATTCTGGCGCGACCATGCTAGAATCAGTGTGTGTGTATTTTTTTTTAGTTAAACCAACGTTTTACATCTGGTTTTGTCCCTGCTAAAAGGGGGGGGGGGTGGCCAGATTCACCTCTCACTCAGCAATACTGCTGTATGAGGATTTTATTAGTGTAGATTTATTAAATTATATGAAATATTTTTCATAACATATTAGCTCTATGTGTCTCAGAGAATCTTGAAGAAAATCCCCATCTTAAGGAATTACCCCTGCACTGCAACCTAAACACTGACCATAATTTGGGGAAACACCCCTTTATTTTCCACATGATCCCTTGCTACTAAGTCCTGTCTAGACTTCAAATCTACTCAGTACAAATCAGAGCTTGTCCCTTACCTGTGACCCGTGGGTGCGATAAAGTACAGACACACATGGACTCTGGAATCTGGAATTTGTTTCTTGCGGCTGATGTTGATCTCTTCTGAAAGGTACTTCTCGTATTGGTCGTTGATGAATTCCAGAATCGGTAACCAACTGAAATGCGAAAACAACAAAACAGACCGTTGTCAAGGGATCAGGCACAATTTTTTATCTTGTTCAGAATCATACAGACATCACAATTTTCTAATGACCTTTCCTCGAGAAAAAGACAGCAAGTTTTTATAAATTAACTATATTTTAAATTTTGATAACAATGCTTTAACATTTAAATGTATAAGGTCTTGTGCACTCCTGTTAGTGTATAAGGGGGGTCCCCTCTGAAAAAAATTTTAACCAAAACTCTGCTATGACAACAAAACAGGAAAAAATGAAAATCGGTTGTACCGATTTAAAATGGCAGTCCAAAAACGATTTTTGCAACGCACACCCAATTCTCCCGCTATAAAATTAAAAAACACTTTCCCGAAGGACTTTTTCCATAAAATTTGGACCATAATAGGAGAACATAAATACATTTACATTGCTGAAAAAAAAGATTTGAAAAAGTTACTCGAGTAGCCTACTAATTTTGAATAGCACCACCAAATTGCTAAATTATGCTACCTAGCATAATAACGCCATGGCTGATTTTAATTTTTTTTCAACCAAAATATGCGCAACTGATATTTAGGCAATTACATAAAATTTTGGGCAAAAATAATTTACTGTTAAAAAATGGTGCACACAAAAAAAAATGTTTGGTCCACATGGACCCCCCTTATACACCTAAGTGTTAAAGAAATATGGTGCTGTCCCAATACTACACACTTCGAGTGCTTACAGCACAAAATAACTTAAAATTTCCACAATTATGATGAAAACTGAAATCTACTAGTCTGTAACACATCAGTTAAGGGCTAACAGCACTGTTTTAATTGTAAAATAGCATGATCAATGAGGAAGTTGGCATTCCATTACTACCTGCACAAATATGCAAAACACCCCAAATCTAAAAATATGCATGAAACTGTTCTGTGCTATTTATAAGCACCCTTCAATGTTATAACAAAATTACAGAGTTATGGTTTAATAATGAAAAGTTAAAATTACAGCGTTCACCATATGCATGTGTCATCTGACGTTGCAGTTTGCGAATGGCGACAAAGGTCACATGTCGTTGCAGTTTGTGAATGGTGACAAAGGTCACATGAGGTCACCAAGGTCACATGAGGTCATCAACATGTGGGTCACTACCCAAGGACCATTGTATCCAAGTGTCATGAAAATGTGCACACATATGTGGAAACAGTGGGCAATTATGTTTAGGGTTAACATTTCGGTCAACATTTTTACCACAGACAGATACACAGACACACACACATTACCAAAGCCCAAAGTGCCGCTTGCTTCGCAGACGACACAAACATTGGTTAGGTAACTTTAATATAGGGCACACAAATTTGAGCTAATGTCGATATAATTTTGCCAAACTGTCTGCAATATTTTGCCTAACAATTTTAATGGTTCATTGTTGAATCAACACTGGTTAAATTTGGGTACTCTTATGTATAGTTTTCCATTTTTATCATGCTTATCATTTTATAACTTTTTAAACAAGGCAGAGTTCTACAACCACAAGTCCTGCCCTACATCACAATCAGAAACCAGTGCACCTTTAATTTACCATGTCAATTGACCCCTACATGACCTTTAACCTCAATTTCCTTCATGTCATCCCTTCCCTCCCACACATTGCAGGGGCCTACCCAGGTATGGACCCAGGTCTGGAGGACCTGCGGGTGCAGTCGGAGTACGGCGACCTCTGATACGTAAAAATAGACTGATTTTGTATAATTTTTTGGCAAACCCCTGGGGTGCGCGGGCTGCCTCTGCACCCCAGCTGGACACGATGGTGCATTGTTACCATTCTCTGGTTTGAAAATAAGTAATAACTTTTGAAACAGGGAAACTTTAAACGCAATTACAAATTTAATTAAAACCCAAATGACTATAGACATACACATACATTATGCTGTACAATACAGAAATAGTTAATGTCATAGGCTGCTCTGAGTATACACGTGGGACAAGACAATTTTGTTTTCAATGGCTTTCAAAAGGAGAAGGGGCCATTTGTCTTAGTTTGGGTTTGAATGTTTATACCATCATAATATGAAAATTTTGCTTAACTTTGCAAACCCCGACTAGAGTCCCCAAAGCCCCAGTTGTGTTGTCATGCAACTTGACTCAGCAAAGACAGGACCACCAATTGATCAGTGTCACAAGGATTTTGTAGGCTTTACTCTTCTAAATAATGCGATTACTCTGAAAATCAGCCCAATTGTTTCCAGTATTAACAGATTTAATTCAACTTGGGATTCCTGAAATGTGGGAAAGTGTTTCAGCTTTAACGCAAGGTCAAGGCAAGTGTAATAGGATGTGGAAAAAGATAAGCAAATCCCAATTCATTTGCATAACACAATTTATCACCTCGACAACTGTGGTTAAACAGGATATATGGAAATGCAGGGTCACACCATTAGTTAACCTTTTAATACTCGGGCCTATAATTGTTCTTTTATTTTTTATGAGAATGCGAATTATGAGAATAATTGTAGCTTTTAGAAAGATGCCAATTTGAAATATCTCTGCTCTGCCATTCCAGTCATAGCGCTATGCACTGTTTTACGAAGGTACAAGCGCATGTTAATATTTGACTGATGAGTGCACTTTGGAAAGGTTCTGCTGTCAGTTTTCTGGAAAGCCAGAAAATAATGACATTGATTCAATAAAGCCCGAGGGGTCTCAAGTTGGTTGGGGTAGGGGCTGCTGAAACAGGACCCATATACTATACTAGAGTTGTGGATTTTGGGTAGACTGTACCCCGTCTCGGCTCTGTCTCTGGTTTAGAGCGGCACTGTTTAAAAGATAATGCTAAACTCGGGCTAAACTAAAAACTAGAGAACTTTTCAGCTTACCACCCCCGGACAAGCCCTGCCAACCAATCTTGTTCCAATGCACAGCTCCTTGAATTCACACTAATCACTAGGTAGGGAGTAGCCCGCCGAGACCGTACGAATCTGTAGGGAACTGTCTCCAGCAGTATTGATTCACAAGTAACGTGATGCAGTTACCTTGCGCACCTCTCGGTTAATTTTGAATGCTAATCGGGGACCACAATACTAACACATCACAGGGTATCAATGGCACTCGACATAGGTAT
>JAMKCH010018610.1:0-22762 GCA_023653785.1 Ophioderma brevispina
AAAGGTGTGTGTTCCGATCGTCTTTGGAATTGTCGTCCTGAAATTTGAGCTTTCAAATCCATTTCATTCCAAAGATATTTAACAAAAAACTGCCGTTTAAATGGTTTACCATCAATATTAGCACAGTATTGAATAGGGCGTTGCAATATGCATTATCGCTTCTATCATCAAAACCGCAAGTTTGTTTTCTACGGTACTTGATGGGGAGTATGTGGAAGTGCCAGGCTTTCATATCATATAGAAAACACAATAGACCTAAATCGGAACAAGCACCTTGAAAGGGGCACAACTCAATCCTTGGCCTTGCCTCCACCTCTCATCCCGTCAAACCCAAATTTTCATATTTTATGAAACCTTTTGTATTTTTTTTATCTGATAGATCTACAATATTTTGGCTGACCTTTTTCCCATCATGATGCTGCAAGCTAAATTTTGTTTTTGTTTTTTTTGGTTACTGGATGTAATGTGTGGGATAATGTAATACACATAATCGTCACTCACATCATTTGCGATTCAAAGGAGATTTGGTACAATGTATGTAAATGCTCACATAGCAGCTTCTTGAAGATTTGTTAATCATGAAAAACGGTGAGTAATTCACTTTCAAAAAATTGCATCAACACATGTACTCTGTAGGTGGTGTGCTTTCACCAAACCTGGGAACAAGTTTATGATTAAAACATGATTATCTAATTAATAATTACTGGTTTAACCATTTAAATTTTTGTTGATTACAAAGAGCAACATTATTTGGCTGATTTCTTTTAAATATCAAAATACTCCAGTGTCTTTTACAAAATCATTAATATCTTAAGAATTCCCACGATGCTAAGATATTTTTGGGATTAATTTTTGAGTGTGTTTTATGTTGTGAAATCTCAATAATTAGACTTGTTCCCTGTTTGGCGGGAGCATGGTTTAATCTCTTCGTTTTAAGAAAATAGTGACAACTGTATTAGCTAATGCTGTTTACGTTGATGTGGTTACCTAGTATGTAAATGATTGAAACAGTAAATAGTGAGCCAGCCTGTATTGTAGTGTGATATATTGATGATATCAGACACTAGGATGATTTGGCATTACGCCATGCCTCACGAGTTCCTTTGTTACGGGACGCATATTACCACGCTTTTAACTACAACACCTACTATACTAAAAAGAAAAAAACGATTGATAAATTGGCATTGACTGATAGCGATATCAGTTTTATGTATGAGAGTGGAGCTACTGGGTTGGGTTGTTAAACAATACAAATGGTTTGTTGTAATAAATCATTTGATTATGCTTTGCCTAGAAGTAAAAAAAAATCTTTTTTTTTTACTTTCTTCTCAGACAAACTTGGGGGGGTTGGCTTATCTCAGGGATAGAACAGGAAGTAAGGATGGACACATGACAGATGCTTTACAAATTATTTTACAAACATTATTTGTTCTGATTAAAGATCTAATATTATTATGTGATTGATTTCAAAAGCACAATTTCACAAGTGCCCATTTTCTAGAGAAAGAAAGTAAATAATAATAAAGATCTTGAAGATTAAAATAGACTAAACCCAGAGAACTAAACCGCAAATAAAATGAGTTACAAATAAAAATTTAAAAAAATGAGAATTGAGAATTGTTTGATTACCGTGTTGTTTACTATAAATTTCATTTTCCGATTTTCTCTGTCATCCCGTTATGGTTTTGACCTTGATATTCTTATGGCTCAGGTGCTTAGTTCTATATTTAGCATCTTTTTTTCCTTAATGGTAATTTTGTTATTTTTCTTCATATCAGTCAGTTGACATGGCACAAGTGTGGTTGGATGTGTTGACCAACCGATACACACAATGGCATTATTGACAATACAACGTGATATAGGTGGATTGTGCATGTGTGAGTAGTAAGTTTACTTCAGGGGTGGCAGGACACGCCTTGCTCGATTTGGGCATTTGGAATTTCAAAATGGCAGCCTCCACCCCAGTGACATTAAAAAATCACCTCTTAAACCTTCATTCAATAAATCTTGGTAATATTTGTCTCTTCCTGCCCCTTAAAGGTGCTTGTTCTGATTTATGTCTATTGTGTTCTCTATTTAGTATGAGAGCCTGGCACTTGCATGTATACGCCCCATCTAGTACCGTGGGAAATAAACTTGCGGTTTAGAAGCAATAATGCACATTGCAAAGCCCTATTCAATACTGTGCTAATATTGATTGTTTTAAACCACTAAAACGGTGTTTTTTGTTTACAGGAAATGGAATGAAATGGATTTGAGGGCTCACATTTCAGGACAATGAGAAAAATACTGCCTTTCATTTAATATCAAAATCGATACTACTTTCAGGTAAATCAGGGGGGTCCCAAAGATGATCGGAACACGCACCTTTAAGTGAAACAGTTAAATTTACAATTGACAAAATGCGCAAAAATGTGACTATTTGCAGTTACTACATGAAAATTCATTGATCACACACTTTTTCATAGGAGAGATAGAATGGCAAAACTTCTCATTCTACATACATGGATCACTTGAGCAAGAGAGTTAATGGCAGGCTTGGATACAACTGATGCCTAGCATTAATAAAATAACATAAATGATTTAACTTAAAAAAAAACAAGAAAAAATCATATCACAATTTGGCTTCAACCTGACCCAGATTATGTTATGATTTATATATTAGGTACGTTAATTGGACAGAAGAAAGCAGGAATGACATTGCCAAATATAGTTTTAATGTACAGCCAGAGAGATAAAAGGGAACCAGAGATGAGGTACAGGATGCATAGATCTCTGCTGTAGTCAATTAGGAGCAAAAATACAGGACAATGAATTAGAGGACAAGGTCATGTGATAATCAATTACAACAGGAAAACTGGCAAGAAATCCATCATTGTGGTTAGAGTAAATGGGTAATAACATAGATTAGCGTGTGCACATGATTGAGCACATCTTACTCACTCCATTTGATTTGAAGCAAACCCGATTATTGTCCTCCATATTTTAACCTAATAGTGATTCTGTGTGCATGTGCCACGTGTGGGGATTGCTGTCGGTAAAGATGAGAATTTTTTACAGATTAATCTTTGTCTGAAACTGGGAGTATGTGTGTTGCGTGAATTGAAACTAAGCTCAAAAATTGGCCATTACTGCCAGACATAAATGTTTATGATTCAGTTGTTACTGAGGTTGTGGGGTTTAGTGTACAAACAGGCAATGTCATTAGTTGTCAATATCTAATAATATGAGATGATATTAGGTAAAGCGCCATCACACTAGCGTAATAAGGTGCGCATGTGTAGGTGCATGTGTGGTAGGTAAACAGTACACACAGCTATTATAGTACGACACACAGCTATTATAGTATGGGTTGGCCCATTTTATCCCCCGGGCTTGAAAAGCAGCCGGGAATTTTGCAATAGCTCGCACATGTCCGTATGTAGTGTATGTATGCGTCAGTGTGTGTATGTTCCAGTTTGGGTAGGTTTTCGTTTTTCACGTCTCCTTCGAAAAGTTTAAATCCGATTAACACCAGACTGGGGTTAGGGTGCAATATGGGTTCCTCCATGTGTGGATGATGTCAAAGGTCATGGACCAAGGTCAAAGGTCATCTGAGGTCATGTTCAAAACTGCCATCTTGCCAAGGGGATAACACAAGTTTACATGGAAGTATTTTTGATAGTGGGAATAATTTTGGCTTTATTACTAAATATAATAGAAACAGAATTTATTTTCAGTCATAATATAATAATCAAAACTAAACAAAATTGAGCTGTTCAGGCATTCACTATTCAAAATATTGAATTGCTCCTCCAATACGGCACTGAATGTTGGATATGCACATAGAAACATGTTGGACTGATGGTGCAACTGCATGCTGTTGTGTGCTGCTGCAGCTATGCAATTCAAGGTTCTAAATTTTGAGTAATTATGTTTTGCTAATATTACTTACAAACTTAAGTCTGTCTTGGTAACAATGGCACATTTTGTAATTTCACAAAATCACAAGGATTGTCAAATTTCCAAAAAAAAATGACATGAAAGTGAAATTTTGACAACTGTTTGAACCAATTTAATCCCTTTGCTGGTATATTACGGAAAATGGTCTCAATAGAAAAACACTGTATATCATGAAAGGGCTGACCTTACTAAACAAATTGTTAAAATTGAGCAAAATGTTGGTAAAGAAGAAACTGTTAATGAACTGCAGTGACCCTATCAACTAGCTTTCATTTATCAGCTAGTGGCTAGGAGAAATGGTGGTTATATTGACAATGGTTACCATGTTAACACAGGATTCAATGGCTCTACAAACAGTTAGTGATTAATTACCAATCTGCTGTATTTATTGTTTGTGTGGAGATCTTGCATGTGAGACTTGTTTGGCTACCTGTTGATCACAGGCTGGTGTACAGTGAAGGATTGATAACGTCAGAATTTAAATGTGAGTGATCATGTTTGTGTGTTCTATGAAAAAAAATCAATCAAAAGGACTTGTCAGATCAAAGGGCATTGGTTGTTTGTCAACAAAGCAAGATAGAAAAATTGCATCAGAATATTACATGCTTAGAAGAGAATTCTGATCAAGTATATTATGACTACGCTCAAGGGCATCAATCTCGGAGAATAGAGAACAGAAAATAAAAAATTGCAATTTTTATTCCAAAGTAGATTGAATTTGCATGTAAGATTAGGTGTGCATACCATGCTAATAGGCTAATGGTTTTATGCAAAAAATCAACTTTTTTATGTAAGTTGGAGGGACTCTAGCTGTAGATCACAAGATGACACTTCAATTTTGTCCTCTTAGCACAGCTCCAAAAAAGTTTCATTTCCTGGGAATGAGATTCCATTTTTGTAAAACATTGAGACCAATGTGTGGTGTGAAATTGATGGATAGGAAGAAGACTGAGGATTTGATGCAGATGTTGGGTTTGGAAGAGGCGGCTGACCGACTGGCGAAGGCGAATGGTTTAAGATTGTATGGGCACGTGCTGAGGAAGGATTAGGAGCATGTTTTAAAAAGGGCTTTTGAGTTAGAGGTGGGTGGTTTGAGGAAGAGGGGCCAACCAAAGTGGAGGAGGAGAGTAGGAGGGTTGGGTTGAGGATGGGGGATGCATTGAATCGGGTGAAGTGGAAGGAGGGAGTAAGGGCGATTGCTACGAATGTGAGGTGAATCCGGCCACCCCCGGTTGCGGGGACAAAACCGGATTTAAAACTTTGGTTTTACTACTACTACTACTACTACTAAAATTCCCCTCAAGGTCAGAAGTGGTTTGAGTCATTTTTTTTAGCAAAAGTTTCAATCAACTCAAGATTTCCCATGTGCATTTACCGGGAAGAAGCTTCCCAAATAACCAACTTTTTTGAGCTATGCCTCTTACTAGTAGTCAAGGAATGGGCCATAAGAAGCATCCTCCTTAAGTTTCCCATGGCCATAGCTTAATTCTAATGCTTACGTACAATTTGATTTGCAAGGATTTTTTGAACATCAGCACCATCAACTCTTCCTCTGTTGCTAACGTTGTTCATGGTCACGGTCATCCTTGTCCTGGAGGATACAAAAATTGAGATGGTCAGAAAACGAGACAATTGATGCGTGAAAAGAAAAGAAGAAATCTTGCCAAGGGTGAGAATATAAAGCATCACATTTGGCTGAATTAGCCAGTTTCGCTCCTTTATGCGTAAATAAAATTTTGATCAGCGAGGAAAAGAGAGAGGTCCGTCTTAACCTTGGGCTTAACCATGCGACAAATCTGCTGTCTTTGCCTGCTGAAAGCTGACAAAACAGTAGATAGATATTCTTTGATGTTTTCACACATCTCGTATCGAGAGGAAGTTACACCAAGAACCAGCTGGAGATTGACAATAATGTGTGTCATGTTAGAGGATGTAAATAAAGCAATCTCAATTTTGTTCAAATTGAGCCAAATTATTATTGTAATAATGAAAATTGTCATCAATTGCGGTACAAGTTGTCACAGCAACCGAAGCAACGTTAGGGTTATAGTTAGGCGCCAAGATGGTGCGCTGCGAGAAGGGATTGCCACGGCAACAACTCAATCAATTACAAAGTGTGCGTGCATAGATTGCAGGCTAGTGAGATGATACAAACCTGTGTGGCTGATAGCTTCAAAAATCTACATTTTGAGGGTTTAGTGCAGAAGGCCCCATCTGCAAATAGCTGCCATTTGTCATTGTGTTCTTTTTAAGTGTTATACTTGCCAATTCTAATCATTGCCAGCTATTGCAGATGGGGCCCCCGTCTTACACAAAACCCTCATGTGTTGTTCTTGTTTACACAAGGTAGAATAATTTCATGTTTGTTGAGTATTGTAGCTACATGTTTGTAGAGTGTTCATTTTGATATTTTATCTTTACTTTATGTGCTAATTTCATGACCTTATCAGTAACTCAAGTTAAATTAATGGTTTGATGCACTTTGTAAATTAATAGAAATATTGAATTAGCAGAGCAAAACAAACCACAACACCAAACAGGAAGAAAATGTGGTTTTAAGAACCACACACACTGATTTTCTTTTCCTAGACAAACAAACATTACAAAATGTGTCAAATCAAATGTATTAATCTTGAGAACTATCTCAATTTTGCAATTAGTCAATAAGTGTGTGTGTGTATTTTGGTGTGTGTTTTTATTTTTGTGTGTGTAAATCTAAACAAAGTTTTGGAAACAATGTGTTGAAATTGTATAAACTTAATTTAGATTAAATTACAAAGTGAGGTGAATTTAAACATTTTGAAGTGCTTTCCCTCTATAACATTGTATTTGCTTTTGGGACAAAGTGATTTGAGTTGTAAATGTGAATCTCGCTAGTGTCAGCTTAAGTCACAAAATGTTGAATTCATGTGAGAAGATGATATTTTGCTTGTGAAAAATGGATGTTTTAAGTAATGTATGCATTTCACAAATATACTGCCAAGGAAATTAGCTAAAGTCCAACTTATATTTTATCACTGATAAACTCAGGCTGATTTGAATTGTAGAAATGCGGTGATGCGCAGAGCGGTTTGGAAAGCATTGTGATCAAGTACCATACTGCACAAACAGATTCAAGAGAATCGGATGATTTTAACGGAATGAGATCGTAGAGAATTTGTGTAGCCATGTGATCCACGGTAGGTGATTTGGCCATTATGCTTTTGTCCTGGTGAGGGTGCATTATAATTGGCGACTCGCAAATCATTGACGATTGCCAAGAATCGAAACGAACCTGTTTGGATTGTAACTAGGTAATGCCGCCTTGGCTTTGCTTGTCTTGGATAATGAATAAATAGAGGTTGTTTCGGGGAAATATTAAATTTTATTATGATAAGGTTGGGGCCCCTGTGTGAGCAGATGTAAAGTGATTAATGAAATTTAAAGAGATGAAATGGAATGAAGATGAAGAGGTCCTAGTTCATCGGTTCACTCAAAAGGAAAATAACAATTGGTGTCTATCTAGGTACTACCACGTGTGTTTTGAAAGGCAGACTCAATATCTCAAATTCTTGTTTTTGTGTTAATATATAAAATAGTCAACAGATTGGGAATGTCCAAAGGCATTTATTGTCACTAGGGTCATTTAATTGCTCTCTTATTCTCGACAACATAATTGAATGGCCTTGGTTCGTATTTTCCCCTTCCATTTTGGAGGCAAAAAGCCTTCCCATGATACAAATAGCATAGTAGGGCATTTTGTGATCCATAGGGCTCCACATTTGCTGACTTTCCTGTTAAAGGAAAGGTTGAGATTTCATCTCAACTGCTGAACATGAACTTCATTATAACAATTCAATATTTTGTACTTTCATCATGTGCAACAAACACTCTTACATGAAATGGAGTTTGAATTACAAAAGGCCAAAGATGGACATAATGGCCAACCCTAACTCAAAATACGAGTTACATAATGAAAACTACATACACGTACAAACAATGTGATTTATGATTTAGTTACATAGTCAAACATAACATTAAATTGATTCCAATTCTGTTGTTTGTAGCTCTTTTTTTATCCCCTGGCTTTAAAAGCAATAGGGATTTGTGATGGTGCTGCATGTTCCTATGTATGATGTGTATTAAATTGGTGTTCCAGTTTTGGTAGGTTTTCGTTTTTCGGCGTCTCCTCGAAAAGCTTACACGTCGATTTAACCAGCTTGGGGGTGAAGTTGCAAAGGGGTCCTTCATATGTTGATGATTTCAAAGGTCAGGACAAGGTCATAGGTCATCTGAGGTATGTTCCAGTTCCAGTTTGGTTAGGGTTTGGTGTTAGGTTTTCGTTTTCGCTCTCCTTCGAAAAGTTTAACTCCGATTTAAACCAGTCTTGGGTGAAGGTGCAATAGGGGGGTCCTATAGGAATGATGTCAAATGTCATGGAGTGCCAAGGTCAAAGGTCAAACTGAGGTCATGTTCCAATTGTTAGTTTTTGTTTTTCTGGTCAAAAGTGCGGGTGGTTACCGAACGATAGATCCTGGGATTGCTAAAAATCAATGATAACATTATTTTGCCTCTGATGAATATTTAACCAATCAATTCTCACGGAACACTTCCCAGAATCAAATCAAATCAGCCAAAGTCATTTCCTATTTACAAAACAAAGATGCACATAACAATGCAAATTACAGGGCCCAATTTCTGTTCTTCCATCTTTCTCAAAAACTACTTGAAAAAGTCATGTACACACGTCGGTCTACATTCTTCAACAAGCACAACATTCTTGGCGATGAACAATCCGGTTTCGGGTTTTAGGCCCAAACGCTCAACTTACAGGCACTCCTTGAACTAACAATCCTACCTCAACCTTGCCACTAAAAAATAAAACTCCACACCATGGGGGGTATTCCTGGATCTATCCAAGGCTTTCGACAACAATTGACACAACATTCTTCTCACAAAGCTTATCAGTAGGGTGTCCGTGGAGTAGCCTTGAGTGGTTCCGGATACCTAACTAACCGCTTACAATCAGTCTACGTACACTCCACCGAATCATCCAAAACACTATCACAGTTGGCGCCCGCAAGGCTAAATCCTTGGACCCCTACTTTTCATCATTTACATGAAATGACATCACCACATTCTCTATCACACTTAAACTAATCTTTGTGCAGATGAAAAAAAACATTTTTCTTTCAAATCCTAAGATTTATGCACTTTTTAACAACATGCATCATGAACTCGCTAAAAATCACTGACTGGTTCGGGCTAACAAACTTCTCGCATGTTAAAAAACGTGAAACTACATGCTTTCTTACACACAACACTAATAACAATCAAAACATTAACAATAGATAACCAGACAATATCTCAGGTACACTCAACCAAATTTCTTGCGTATCACAATCGACGACAAACAAACATGGAACGAAACAGATCAACTCTGTCACTACCAAAGCGTCTCACGCAAGTGGTACAATCTACAGAGTTAAACACCACCTCCCAGACTACACCTTAAAATCACTTACAACACACTAGTTCTCCATACCTTAGCTACTGCAACATCATCGGGCCTTCCCCAACTATCTCACGGATAGCCAAATAAACATCACGCAGAGAACTGGGCCATTCGCCTATCAAAAAAATACACCCCCAGAAATCAAACCCCTACCATTATTTCACTCACTGCAAACGCTTAAATTCGAGATCCTCAACCAACTTAAAACAGCGCTCTTCATGTTTGACTATAACAACAATCATTTACCTCGAACTTCAGCAATTACTTACCACAAACGGACAAATCCACAGCTATAACACACAGGACAAGCCGACAAACTTCATCTTCCCTCCCAAAAATCTTCCTCTGAAAAGGCAATTTATTCAGTATCACGGGCGCTTAAACTTTTGGATGAATGGATCTCCAGAATCCTATCACACAATCACAAACAAAATACTTTTTGAAAGCTCAACGGCAAAAACATTTAATCAACCAGTACAATTTCTTTTTAAATTTCTCCCAAGTCCTTATTTCTCCCCTCACCTTTCGTATCTATTTCTATCTCGATTCCTACTTTTCTTCATCTCTCCTCTTCTATCTCTGCTTCTCCATTATGAAGTATGATACTACCTCAGCAAGACATGGTTGAAAAGTCAGACCTTCTTGACCAACCTCCAGTTTCCCGTATTTCCCGTTAAGTGTTTGTTTAGCTTAGATATATTGTGTGTTTTTGTTTGTTTGTCCTGTTTTTTTGTCTATGTATATTTACCTATGTAATATTCGATATTATCCATTACTTGTTCTATTGTAATAATGAGAATAGTTTTCTTGTAGGTTTTACAGGGCCAGCAATTAACCATAAGGCCCGATCGGGTTGTCAATGACTTGTCCTAGCATTTCATATCCCCTACCTGGTCATCTTGTACAGTTAGTACAATTGATACTTTATGCATTATTATATAAATATCTGGCTATTTTATACATGTCTGTCACGTACGATATGTTATGCTGAATAACTGAATGAATGAATGATTTTTATGGTCGTCGTTGAAAAGTGAGTCCAATTAAAACCCTACTGGCGGTTCAAGGTGCAATACGGGTCCTTCATATGTTGTTGAGGTCAAAGGTCACATACCAAGGTCAAAAGGTCATGACCTGCAACTGACCAACCTGTGCCAACTAACCAAAGGTATATACTGCCATCTTCTGACAGGGGGATAGCGCAAGTTGACTTGCTGATTTTTAATATCTCATTCCAAACTTAGGTCGTGTGATGATCCCATTGATGCAAAAATTACGTTTTTGTTTTTCACAATATGTGTAAAGTATGTCTCTCATCAACATGATTTGGGAATTTTTATCTTCGAAAAAAAAATTCTATATCTTGTAGGAGAAGTGTAAATGTACCAATGCAATTGCTATCAAGTAAAAAAACCCCTTTTTCGAAGGTTAATCCAACAATTACTCACATCTAAAGAAGTAATACATAATCTTTTTGCTGTGGGGAAAGAAACTTCAATGCACTGTCAGTAACCCAGTCAAATGTGTAATCTCATGAAAGCATGATGTGTGTGTGTTTTTATGGCAGTTACAAGATTTTGATGTCTATCAAATCAACTGATGGAGCATAAATATTAAAATAAACTGTTAATCCAAACATGAAAGGGCATCGAAACCTCAAGAGAAAGGGGAAATTGAAATTGCAGGAAAATGTGAGTGTGTGAAAAAGAAACAAGAGAAGAGAACACAGACAAAGTGGTTTGTATACTTAAAAAAATTGGTGAAATACTATTCTTGTGGACATATTGTACCAGTACCAAAAGGAAATAAAGAGCTAAATTGTTTAATGAGTAGGGAGTGTAAGTACTGTTTGTACGGCCTAAATTAAATGACCACCAATATATTCAGCTGTTTCCCAAAAAAATTGCCACTTATCAAACCATAGCACACCATGGATTTAGTAGGTATTGTGGTTAACACTTATTATTGTAGAGCTGTGTGGTCTCCCTCTAGCCCCTATCTCTCTCATTTCTAATTTATGCATATATTCTGCAGCTGCTGTTTTTGTTGTGTTATGCAGTGACGCTGAATATTGATGATTGTGTAAACCACAGTAGTTCATCAGTTTAGTTATCAATTCAGGCAAAATATACCTCACTGGCGGAGCTTGATTTGTTTAAATTCAGCTGAACCAAACG
Organism: Ophioderma brevispina; assembly: GCA_023653785.1. Lineage (NCBI taxonomy): Eukaryota > Metazoa > Echinodermata > Ophiuroidea > Amphilepidida > Ophiodermatidae > Ophioderma > Ophioderma brevispina. The sequence continues at coordinate 11,614 of JAMKCH010018610.1, forward strand.
GGTGCAAAGCAGTCAGGAAAGTCTGGCACTTGATATTTTTAGATATTGGTTAATTCAATGTCAATTTTCGCTTTGGTTAACAAGCATATAAACTTTGTGACTTTCCAATTTGTGTGCTGATAACGTCTGAACAGAAAGAGATGGCGAGTTGCAATGAGTTGCAATAAATCTGATGTGGGTGCGGTGAGTTCCATGAGGGATTTGTCATGGGGTGGGGGGGGGGGCGGGGAAGAGAGAGATAACTTTGGGACTTCCAATTCGTCTTGTGATAATGTTCTGGACAGAAAGAGATGATGAGTTGCAATAAATCTGCTGTGTGGTGAGTTGCATGATTGCAATTTGTCAAGGTGGGAGATGTAACCATATATTAACACCCCAGGCACTACCTGCCACTATTGGATTCTAAGGCACTACTTGATTGGTTACTGGAGTAAATCATGTAATGAGCAAATCAGAGATATTGTAAGCAGGGAAGGGATATGAAATATGTTTGTCTGAAAAAAATGAAATCCCCATTGCTACCCTGCATGTTGATTAGCCCTATTGCATTTTAGAGATGCAGAGAAAGATGGGGACTCATAAATAAATATGAGCTTTGTTGACTTCAATTGATTACGTTTCTCTTATCAACTGATACCTTAACTCACCAAATCTGTGTGTAATAACTCATTCATTCACATAGGACTTGTACCGGCTTGTTTAGCACACACAAAGAGAGGTGAGGTTAGTGCATGACTGATACATAACGGGGGGGTAGGAACATGCTTTAACCGAACAGGAACAGGCAAATTCAAAACGGCATCAACTCCGGGTTGCTAGTCTGTTCTCAAAGACTTAACGGTAGGAAGGGCGCTCTACGCATATCGAACGGGTACACACAGACTTGACCTAAAGACTAGGATTGGTCACGAAATTTAAATATAAATGACCGTTATTGGAAAATTACACTATTTTGCAGCGGGGTTAACCACTAACCAGAAGGATTTTGAATAGGTCAAAATTTTTTCTTAATTTATCATGATATTACTAAGACTTTTGAACAAAGGTTTAAGAGATGATTTTTTAATGTCACTGGGACCGAGACTCCATCGTAATGCACGTAGAGTTCCCCAAAGACCCGTTGGCGCAAATCCCCCACCGCCCTAAAGCGAGCAGATCGTGTCCGACCCCTCATGATACATAATGATGAATGAAATAGGGTTATTGTATTTAAAACGTGTGTGCTGGCTGATGAATGGCTGTTTGTTGGTTTTTTATTGCCTGGCTGGCTGAGATGAGAAACATTGAAGCTGAACACAAGATTTGTTTTATGTGTGTAGCACTATCACAGAATAGCTCAATATTTCTTGTACACGGCGTGTTTAGCACACACAAACGGAGGGGTGAGGTTCTGAGGGGTGGTTAGTAGGCATTGACTAAAAACGGACATAATTGCTATTACATGTGTATTGACACTATCACATTACATTTGCAGTTGAATGGAAAAAGGGGACAATATTACACGAAAGAGGATTCAAATATTATGGATATGAGATACACGCACCTTGTGTAAGTGCAACAAGCTATGCGGAGGTTCGGCGCCTCACTTTGACCAATTACGGATGCGAAGCGAGGTGCGATGTTCATCCTGGCTCATAGTCCTCGCACGCATGTGGTCTTCCCCCTCAAAAATTATTAATCAGAATGTAGACCAAATGATTCTATTTGAGCCAAGAATGGTGAATATATAAATATCTGCAAGGTGATGGATGGGGGGTGGTAATGTTAAATTTGTTAATGTTAAATGAGAGGTGAGTTAAACCTCTTACATATAGCTATGTGAACAGGCTAATAGACTGCTCTCCTTGAGTTCCACCGGGGGCACATTTTAGAGAGCCTTTACTCAACAGCAATTTCACTTAATGCATATGTGAGAGTGAAACACTTTGAAACTGTATTTCACTCTTTGTTGAAAATAATCGAAGAGCGATTTCACTTTTGAAAAAGTAACGAAGAATGAAGTTCACTCTACCATTTTTTGTTCTCAGTGACATTCCACTTCAGATTTGGAAATTTCACTCTTGAAAATTTTGCGCGAGAGAATAAACTGAGAAAAAGTGAAAATTACTGTTTTTATGGGCATGTCTGATAGCAATGAAGGTCTGTCGACGGTGCCCCTTTTCAATGGGTGAAAATTTGGGGATAAAAAAAAGTGGGTCATGTATTGTTAAACAAGATATTGACCGTGTTGACCTTCAAAATTGGCCCCTACAATTTGATATTTAAAACAACACCCAAACAGTTACCTGCAACCAGAAAACAAGACCGATATTGTCCAAATTTTTGGAAGGCGTCGCCTAAGCGTATGACGACACAGAAATAGACAGACGTGTCCCCTCCACAATAAAAACACACCTATACAACCACAACTACACAAATTATTCACCAAAATATACTGTGCAAGTTTTCGCCAGATAGTTTGACTTCTATTCACGTCCTAGAAACCGCTCCTAAAGCTAAAATCCTAGCTTTTATTCCATCCAATTGATGGGACCCTAAGCGGACTATTGTCCGCTTCGAAACCACACTACAAGCAGGAGCAACCCAAAATACCACTTGGGCCAGTCCTGAGGAGACACCTGAAGGTCAAGAAGAAACTAAAGGATAAGGCGTGTAGCATCATTTGGGAATTAAAACCCTTTTCACACAAAAGAAAATATTGTACAGATACAGAGGGGAATGCCCTCCATTATCAGCATTTTGAAATGATCAATATATTATTTTGAGTGAAACAACAAAGAAATTCTTATGTTGTGGGTGAAATTGAGGGAACTCACTCTCAGGGGACAATAATCATGAATTCATGGAAAATTTGGGGAATTTGGACTGCTGTGAAACTAACAGTCTACAAGTCTGTTGAGGGACAAAGCTGTTGGGACAATGCTGTCTAATGTGGAGGGGACAATTACCATCCCCTATTCCCCACTTCGTCCAAGATGCCAGGGAGGAAACATGAAGAAAGAAAGCAGGTTTCAACAAAGAGCATAAAAGGAAAGGATGGTTGTGGTCAAGGTCTACAGCTGTACCTTCTAAAACAAGGGTTATCGGTTTTTATGGGGGGATGGTTTTAAACGGTGAGTTAGTGTGGAAGAGTAAGACGAGACTTACAATAAGGCCAGAAGGCGAGTTAAGTAAGGGCCCAAGGGCTGAGTTACAATAAGGGCCCAGGTGGAGGCGAGTTACAATAAGAACTAGCGGTGAGTTACGATAAGGAATAGCGCGGTGGAGTTATGATAAGGACTAGCGGAGAGGTACAATAAGGACTAGTCGAGAGTTACGCACGATAAGGACTAGCGCTGAGTTACGATAAGGACTAGAGGTGAGTTGAGTTTACGATAAGGACTGCGGGTGGGTTACGATAAGGACTAGCGGCGGCGAGTTACGATAAGGACTGGAGGCGAGTCGATAACACTTAGCGCGAGTTACAGTAAGGCCTAGGGGGGAGTTAGGATAAGGACTATGGGTGAGTTACGATAAGGACTATGGGCGAGTTATGATAAGACCTATGGGCGAGTTACTGTTACGATTAAGGCCTATGGGCGAGTTATGAAAAGGCCTATGGGCGAGTTATGATAAGGCCATGGGCGAGTTACGATAAGGCCTATGGGCAAGTTACAATAAGGAATAGGGGAGAATTATGATAGGCATATGGGCGAGTTACGATAAGGCCTTCTGGGCGAGTTACAAATAATAATTAATAATAATCAGTTTATATAGCGCTTTATCAGCGTAAACGTTCTCTATAAAGGACAGTTATTATGACTAGCATTATAATACGCAGCCATCAGGAAACAAGACTTCAACTGCAAAATAACACCTTGCGCAAAAAAAATGTTTAACATAAAGAGAAGTAAGCACTGTGATGGGTCCCGTGAATTCTAAACAACCATAAACAAATTCCTTGTTGTCGCCATCCATGTAAAATTCTGTTGCTCGTGAAAACATATCTCCATTTACAGTAATTAGACTGTAGACCTGCAAATGTGAGGATTGATTATTTAAATTCCTAAGCATGATATGATGCATACAATTGTAAGCATTGCACAAGTCTGGTCTTAGTTCCAATGTGGGAAGTGAAAACGCACCTACTCTGTATATATGTTTGCCTTGTGATTGGAAATATATAAAGCACATACAAAATAGGCGCAGAAGGGTATAATGTAATTATGCCCATTTCTTGTGGCATTAAGTGTTAATAATGCTCCCAGGAAGGTCAAAGGTGTGGTTGACAGAGAGCATTGTACTAGACACGGCCTTGTATAGATAAAATCATGACATTTTGGCACCAAGCTAGTACTCCATAACAGTCTAATAATGAGCCCACCAGGGAAAGGGGAAGGGCTTGGACTGAACTGACACTGAGGTGTCTCAAGTTATATGCAGCTATATACCCAAGGCATCGCTGGGAAGTAACTGCAACAACAAAAAGGAAACTGTTTTTGTATTCAGTTGGGGTTGTTAGTAGAGAGGTCTGCATTAAATAAATATATTTAGAAAAGATATTCAAAATTGTAACTAAAGATGTTTTGAGAATAAATTTTTAATAGAAAATAAGAGCTATTAAAAAATAATAATGAAACACAAAAACCTTTGTTTCTTTTTGTGTTCAGTATATAAATGTGGAAATTTGAACCATGATGTTTGACCCATCATTGTGTATATAGGAGATTTACATAAGAGGTGAGGAATTCAAGATTTAAGTACAAGTAGAAAGGCTTGGGAAATGCAAAATGTATGAAATGTTTTCACTTAGGTTGTATGTTGGATTTTTTGGTAGAGCATTTGTTAATGTAAATCTATTGGTTGCTGATATGTGGTTGCCTTTAAAGATTGAAGACGTTAATGACATTTTAAAAATAGCCTAGTTGTATTTTTGGTACACTATTGGTATTCCTAGTAAAAACATGCAAGGATGAAACTGGAGAAAAGTGTGAAAAGGAAATATATTCCCCTCCTCTGTTTTCAGGAGGTGGCGAGGTTAATGCAATGCCAAAATTCTTAATTTGTGGAGAACATTAAAAGGGCCATGGTCTGATCGCTAATAGCCTCATCCCCAGAACCTCAGATTCTACTGGAGTGATCAAATTTGGTATTGAAGAAAGAAAGCTACTACTTATTTCAAGTTTTAATTTAACCATATGAGCAATTAATCCTCGGTTCTTGCCTTTTGTAGACACATTACCGGGGGGGTGGAGGGGGGAGATTTTGATATATGGAAGGTATGGCCTCTTTCCACACTTCAAAAATTGTGTCTTCCAAAGGACACTATTTTTAAGATGCGACTACTTTTAGCTTGTAATTAGCCAAGTCATGTCTTGCCAATTTAGACAGTCTTTTGGATCTTAAACACTTAAGGTGACCAAGGGGGGGGGGGGTTCCTAGGGGACCCTACCCAAATTGTTTTCGCGGCTGGCCATTTTGCGCGTGGATTTATTGCACCGAAACAACGAACGTTTAGTAATTGTATGAACTTTTAAATCTTTCTTTTTATACCAAAATTAATTAAAACGGACCAAGCCGTAATTGAGTTAATTAGGGAGGGTTCCATGGAACCCCTTGGGCACTAATTTCGGATTTTTTTTGTAATTTCTGAAAATATTTATAAAAATCAAAGAACCATCACCCAAATTTTTTTTGCTTGAATTTGTTCACACATACATATAATAAAAACAATATAGAAACAGAAAAATAATTAACCCTTTATGTTCGAAAAGCAAACAATTTCATGTGGACGTGCTAAACAGTTTACTGTACACAGTCTATGGGAAAATGAGGTGTATTTTGCAACCCTGTAAAAAATACAGGATTCCCTTAAACTGCAAGTTTTGTATTAAATATTGTGTCTTCTAGAGTAGAGAACTAAGAAACATAAAATAAGTTTAAAAAAGTTTGATGTAAGCGCAAAGCTCATATGCATGGGGGTTCAAAAGGGTGGGGGGAGAAGGGGGTGATAGAGAAAGAGATGTGATTGAAAACAATTGTTTTGCCCCTAATTTGCGCCAAATAACAAAATTCATTTTTTAGTGCTGGATTGGGGTTGTTGTATGACTTCACATGTGTTGTCCAAAAATTCCCACGGGAAACGTTAGGAGGAGGTCCCTGGAACCCCCACCTGGGGCACCAACGGGAGTGAAAACCCACTGGTCACTCTCCCAAGTGCTCCCTCTCCCACACACGCCGCAGCCATTAAAAATTTACGAATGACTAGCTACAAGCCATAAAAAAGGTATCAAAAGCCATGTCTGTCTTTATGTGCTTATAAAAGACACATTGAATAAGTGACTAAAAAAAGTCACTTATCTTCAAAACTAAGACATATAAAACTAAGACCGGTTCGGGCGTGTTGTAGATTTTGTGAAAAATTTGTGTGCTCCAGTCAAACTTCAGCAGCTTTACGGATAAAGTGCATGTTAATACTGTACTGTATTCCGTAAAGGCTGCTGAAAATCGACTGGGAGCAGACAAAGTGGGGTCATTAAAATGTACCAACCCGGTCTTAGTTTTATACTAGGTCTTAGTTTATAGGTTTAGTTTTATAGGTCTTAGTTTTATAGGTCTTAGTTTTATACTAGTTCTTAGTTTTATAGGTCTTAGTTAAGTTTTATAGGTCTTATTTTATAGGTCTTAGTTTATAGGTCTTGTTTTATAGGTCTTAGGTCTTGTTTTATAGGTCTTAGGTCTTAGTTCTTTGTTTTATACACACCGTAGCTCAGTGGGAAATATTGATTTTGTGGTTAGTGGGCAAGGAGAAGAGGAAATTTATTAAGAACTGTAAGGTGATCGGGGGAGGAATTGCAACACAAGTGGGGTTGTAGATGTGGACAAAGAGGAAGGTGTGAAAAAGGTGGTTGATGAAGGTTAATGCCGCATTGAGAGAGAATCCAAACAAAGTATATAAGATAGTGAAGGCACAGAAGGAAAAGAGGATGGAGAGAGGTTGAGGAAATTGATGGAAAGTTGAATTTCAGTGAGAGGTATAAGGGTAGAGTCTGGAAATATTCATATGGAGGATCATGAATGAGGAGAATGAGTGGTGAGATCATAAGGTAGAGGCTGATGTGGGAGGGCCAGTTGAGAGGGTCAGTTGGGAAGAAAGAAGCGGGAAGGCAATCAAAGGAAATTGAAAACAGAAAAGGCTGCATGACCCTCGGGGGGTGGGGGGGTGGGCGCCCGTCACTATTCTCTTTTAAAATTTTTTAAAGAAACGGGGGGATGACAATGGTTGTGGCGCGTATCGGTATAGGGTTGAAGTTGTGAAGTGTGAAGCTAAGATTACTAGAGAATACTAATTCGGATGGGGAAAGTGGATTGAGATTGCATTGGTTTTATGCCAGGGAGGGGAAACGATAGGCCAAGATGCCAAGTGTTTATTTGAGGAGGCTGGCAAGAGGAATATTGAGCTAAAGCCTCCGGGGTTAAAGGGCAAAAGAAACTGTATGGGTTTTGTGGACTTGGAGAAGGCATGTGATAGAGTAACAAGGAAAGTGATGGAGTGGGCGAGTGAGGAGAGAGGTTATACCAGAAGGCAATGGTTTAGGCGGTGATGGTCTATATGAAAGAGCAAAGGCAAGAGTTAGAGTGGGTCTCAATTGTCCGAGGAATCAGAGTTTGTGGTGAAGGTGGGTGTGCAAGGTTCTGTACTGTCCCCATTGATATTTGCAATTGCGATTGATGTGGTTACAGACAGTGCAAAAGAAGGTTTGATGACTGATAAGATGTGTTATGCCTTGATTGTTTAGAGCGAGACAATGGATGGACTGAGGGAGAGTTTTGGAAATGGAAGAACGCGCATTTGAGTTAGTAAGGGTTGAAGGCGAACCTGGGAGAGGACAAAAGTGATGGTGAGCGGGTGGAGGACAAGGTGGAGGAGGTGTTAGTAATTAGACCCATGCGGCATATGTGGAAAGAGGTGTGAAAGCAAATTACAGTTGTGGTTGGTTGAGAACTGCTGAAATGGATTCCATGGGTGATGTGATGCACAAGATGAAGAGAGTGTGGACCCCAAGTTTGGAAGAGATTTTGGGGTAGAAGAGCGAGAAGAAAAGAGATAGAGGGCTGGGGAAGAGGGGAAAGTTGTGTGATTGAGGTGGAGGGTGGGAAATGGGGAAAAGTTGTATGAGTGGAAACGTTGAAGGAGTTTAAATACCTGGGACAGGGTTAGTGGAGGTGGTGGATTCGCTAGGCGGCTGTTGTGACAGCTAGAGTGAGGTATGGGTGGGTGAAGTTCAATGAATGTGGAGAGTTGTTGCATGTGAAAAGATTCCTTTGATGATGAAGAATGGTGTAGAAGAGTTGGTGTCAGATCGTGCTAGAATGGGGGTAAGCCAATGGTGTCTGAGCAAAAATGAGATGATAGGAAGAAGATTGGAGGCTCAATCCCCAAAGTTGGGCTTTGAGTTCGGGGTGGGGGGTTTGAGGGGGGAACAACCAAAAAAGACATGGAAGAAGTGAGAGGAGAGTAGGAAGGTGGGTTGCGGAGAGGATGCATTGAATCGAATTGAAGTGTTAGTGGCAAAGGAGGGAGCAAGGGCGGTTGCTACGAGTAGGCGGAAATCCGCCACCCTGTTTTTAACCGGATTTCAAACTTGATTTACTATCAAGGGCACATGTGGCCAGTGGATAAAGATGCGACCCGCACGCCAAAGGTGGTGGGTTCGAGGCAAAATGTGTTTCGCCCTTGAGAAAGCCGCTTTACCTCCATACCTGGTCCTGGCTATTCAATGTTGGGAAGGGTTATCAGATCCTGTAGAGGAGAAAATGTGGCGACCCCTACAGACAGCAACATTATATGGTGGAGTCTGGCCCAATCGCTTTGAAAGAGAGATGGGCACTACGTTCCTGTGTAAACACGGTCCGTCCCTTCCCTTTACCTTTTTTTTACTACTTAGTTACTACTGTTAAGGTACTCATTTTAAATAAAAAATTATTAAAAAAAGAATTCTTTTAAAAAAATACCTTTTAGCAATATTCTATAATGGGCCTATTTTCCGGCTTTCTTCCAGTTGGTGAAGTTTAGTAGACAACCAAACAACACCCGCGGGTATTTTCAGGTAAAGGGATAGTAGTGTTTTGCTAATCCGAAAACATCGAAAAAATCATCAAAAATTCATATTTGTAATTTTTGTTACTGGACCGGATAGCAAACATAAACCTGCAAGTGGATTGAATGAAAATCTGTGTATTAAAGACAGGCGTACCTTTATCTGATTCCCTGTAATTTCATACGTGCCGTATCAAAAAATTCGACTTGATAAAAAAAGTCTTTCCCGGGTTTGTGTTTGTCGTATCCACAAGCATTGGTAATGGCTTTGTGGTGGTGTCAGGATTTGTTCAGCTAGTGATGCTGATCCGGGGGCTTTGGCATCCCCGTGTATCAACGTAGGACGCTCCTTAAACATGGCCCGTTATTGCGCGTGGGGGGGGCGGCGGATTGGGATCAGTCGGGGGTTTTCACCTACTCTTATTTCGACAATGACTGCGAATGTACATGTAAAGGTGTGACTCTCTGTACAGGCGGGACCGACGGCTTACTTAACGTCCCCATCCGAAGGACGGGATTGCTTTCATGATCCATTTGACCAATTCCAAGTGAACCATGGAGGAGGAGCGATTCTGTATTAATCAATAGCTGGTACGGTATACAGATCAAATCCAGGAATTGATAGTACCCGAATAACTCCCAGCAAGTGCCACGACCCCACCGGAATTCGAACAACCGGGAATTTTAAGGTAAATTTGCGCCAGAGGCAAGCTACCCTAACGTAGGCCAACGCTCTCCCACGGTGAATATCACGATCTTCCCGTGATTCACCGATTTTAAGGGTGAATTGTGCACCATGACTAATACAGTTGACATCAAACACGAACATTATTGATCTTTGTATTCTGCCACTGGTGTAAACCACAATCAGCTTGTTTAAGTTCGAAAAATAGATGTTTCACGAGCGAAATCGCCGGAATAATCTGGGTACTATGGAAACCCCCCTAGGCACGTAAGTGTTAAAGCCAGGTTATTGGAGTTTTGTACACACTTATCCCTGATTTTTTAAGTAAAAAAATGCTTTTCCCACATGTTTTTAGATTCTCTCGAATTATCGATGCTAATCCCTTTAAAGTGGAGTTTTCCAATCACACCATTTTTGTGGACTGCCAGCTATAACATGTGTATAACATGTGTATGCGTGTGTGTGTGTGTGCGTGTGTGTATGTGTCACTAAAATGTTAAGTGTTTTTTCTTTTAAATTGACCTCAATTAAAAAGTTGAAGTTCAATTGGAACCAAACTTGTGTCATAGGTGGATCCCTCATATGTTGATGAGGTCAAAGGTCACATGTCAAGGTCAAAGGTCATGTGAGGTCAAGTTGAAAAATAGGCTAAAAATGTAAAATTGACCTCCATTGAAAAGTTGGAAGTTCTAACTCGAGTCATAGGTGCAACATGGGATTGCTCATTTGTTGATGAGGTCACAGGTCATGTGCCAAGGTCAAAAGTCATGTGAGGTCAATTTGTAAGATAGGCTGGGTGGCGCACAGCTTATATTCTTTGAATATAGCGAGCGCGAAAGCCGAGAACCTCGAAATTCTAGTTAATGTAACAATTTTAAAGGTAGTGCTGGGGATCTTAAAATTACCTTTGCCAGCACCTATAATACACCTTTTGAAACATGTAAGTGCCTGCACCTCTATATGCTTGTGCTGGATTTCCCCAGTGGGATTTCTCATCCCTCTGGCCACTACCTACTCTACATACTTTAGTCCTTTATCTTTATCATCTGTTTGGCTCGACAAGATGAGCCAATTAGGTTGGTTTGGCAAGTTGGCTTTATGGCTTGTTAGGGATATTAGGTCATCTTATCCCCCAATGTAGTATTTAAGGAATGAATCCTCAGGAATAATCACGATAGCGATGCCTATCTGGGGTACAGGACGCATATCCTAGTAGGGCGGTGATGGTGCAACCCCACGCAGACATCAGGAGATGGAAGAGAAGTTGTCCCAGGATTTTTTTCCCACAGTGGGGACAGCATCCTAATCAAGTGCTATGCAGTACATGTGTTGAATGATAATGTAGATTACTTAAGATTTAATGAAATTAACAGGATATATTTAAA
>JAMKCH010018611.1:0-48036 GCA_023653785.1 Ophioderma brevispina
TTTTTTTTTATAAAAACAAACAACAAATCTACTATGATATAGTGATTGCTTAAGTCAAGATCATCTTATCCTTGCACATTTGTTTGATTACGTAGTATAGACGTATGTGGGGTCACCACATTGAAGTCGTAGATAAGATTATGAAATGGGGACGGAATCGATCAACGATTGAAGGAAGGAAAAGTAAAGTGTGAGGGCGGCGGATTACGATTTCCTGAACATGGATAGTCTTATCCACACCACAACCGGTGGTCCCACATGTGTATACAAGACAATACCCAATTGAGACAAGCCTAAGCTTGGATAGGCTTAGTTGGTAATGTCGGAGGAAAGTTATCTGGTGGTGACAGGGCAGAGTGATAATAAAGCAAATGTACCAGGAGTAAACATAGACCAAACAACGTATATTTTTTTTGGGATTAATACATTATGATTTAGTTTTTAAGTAAATATTATACTCTAGTTCCATTACTATTGATTCAAAATAGAAAAACAGTCCATTGTAATCCAAGTGATCGATGGAATATGATTATAGAAAAAACTAAATATACATTAATCTCAATCATTTGTGCTTTTGCACAAAGCATTAACTACAATAGATCTTTTCACCTGTTCCAGTCATCTTGATAATGCATATTTTCTATTTTGATATCAAACACAACCATGCACTTTCATTCTTACACTCGCGATCGTTTGTTTTGGTGTATTCTATATTTGTCTTCAAAGCTTAAGTGTATCCGTTAATATTGTTAGTTAAATTTTCAAGGAGAAGATGTGGATAATGTTTCTTATAATAGATTATTTTGAATGGCTACCTCTACTCGCGCGTACCTAATAATGGTAAGTGTTATTTTAAACTTTATCACAGAAAGAGATTGCGGTATTAGCGTCACGTTGCTAATTTTAAACAATTTGGTATATTTTTGTGCTTTCATTGTTAATATTTAAAAATGAACTTTGTGACGATAAAAGATTGAAAAAGACAAACATATCTTATGAAAAGTTTTAGTTGGGGATTACAGTAACATTCAGCTCGACCTAATCGAACAAAATGTGCCTTTAAAGCAATCACAGTAGAGTAAACCTGAGCGCACCTTCGAGTAGTGGCCTTATAATGAATAAATGTTAGAGAAACACGCTTTTTTTATATTATGATATTGTAGTATTTTCTAGGATGGCAAGGGAAATGCGAAGTAGTTGTAAACTTGCAAAACCCATTACGGTATTAACAAGTTCGGCAGTGCAGAGTCACCATCACTTCGGTTAAAAACATCTGTGAAACATGGAACCGTGATCAGTTTTCCCTCACATTCTGCAAAATGACAAAAGGACTAATGTCTGAAAGTTACAACAAAATATGGCCAAACCATTTAGGCCAATGGAAATTGATTCGTAGTTTCCTGGTGGAGGGCGAGCCATTATTCAGTCTTGCCGCCCTGTGTGGCAAATATTTCATTTTTGTGAAAACATCTTTTCTTAAAAACTTTATAATAAAAACAATTTTTCAGTTTGCTCAAAATATTCAGAATCTTATTGTCATTTAAGCAGTTCTCTTGGGAGGGTGTTACTTATACCACAACTAAGACATTTCCTCAAGATTTTGTCCCGAGTGTATAGAAACTTGGTGCAAAAAATGTTGAACTGATTTTTAAAGTTTTGACGAGAAAATAATAAACCTGCAAATGCCCTGTTTTGTTAATTAAGAACTTAAAAATTTCTTTTATGTAAAAAAATAAGGTTAGTAGTGTATTTAAGATGCATTTGGATTGTAATAATAACTTACAGTATATATAAATGAAATGACAGTTAATAATGAATAAGGAAATCAAACCTCATCACACAGGTTTTCGTGTACATAGAAGGCGTCGATCATTTATTCCAGAAGATAACTACTGGTCAAAGACAAGAATGTAATTGTATTACTATGAAATAATCATGGTCATATAACTATCTTGTAGTAGCTTAACAAATTGAAGAAAACAAAATCATCCATAGTTTCAAAAATGCAACAAAACTAGCAAATTATGAAAATTTGGCTGGAAAATCCAAGAAGATGGCGGCCATGGCGTCTTGTTTATCAGGTGGCTTTACAAAAATAGTCATCAGAAGAAAATTAAGTTGAAGAAAGGCCTTTGGCATGTTTTATATGAAAGATAATTGAATAATGAAATCAAACCTCAATCACCTTTTAAAAATCTCAAACAGGAAACTAAGAATCAACTCCATTGGCTTTTCCAGCCTATGACATTCTCTCACTAATGATACACAAAATGTTATTTTTTTTTTAAAATCGGGCCCATCATTTTGCTCCACCCTGTATAATTGGTTATATGAATTGTTGACGGTGTTGAAAATTATATTACTAAAAAAAACCACTTTGGGGGTTTGTTTGTTTGGTTTGTTTGTTCCGGCTTCGTTTCGCCGTCCTTTAACATACGATATGAGGGGATATAATTTTGGTATGGTGGAGAGTTTTCGCCGTACGAGTTTTGTGTACGTTTTCGAGGGGTCATTTTGGGGTCAAAGGTCATCCAGGGGTCTCAACTATGGGGTATCTCAGCTAGCGGGGGCCCGCGCGCGCGCGGGCTCCCGCTAGGTGATAGAACTATTTACGCTGCGACCTCGGTAATTTGCTGGTACTAAGCGTTCTATTTTCACCTGTTTCACTTGCCAATATATATTTCCTCTGATGTCCGCAAAGTTTTCTCCATCCATATCCAACCGTCGAATATGGATAGCTAGGTTTACAACTCCATTTGAGTATAAACAGCCCTAGATTGTCTATTTTATATGAGCGGCAAATATTGATATTGATCAAGAGTTGTTTCCCTAACCAAAGAATAATATCCGGGTACTATTTCCCTTTTGAGGAACTCGAAGTGGTTCGTAATTGATCATAAAAATGTCTTATGTTGGTCTAACAATTTAATAAAAAAATACAATTCGGGCAAAATAACGTTTGGGGAGAAATAGGCCGAACATCCAAATGCGCCGTCAGAAAGGGAGCTTTTCCTAACATATCCAAAATTATTGTTTGTGATTCCAGCCATTTCGCTGTCAAATCCATGCCGAATAAGCCCTTTCGGAGTTCATACAATCATGTACGCAGTCGGACATTTGTGAAGATCAAGTGAGACAGGGCCGTCGCGAATTTATTATTTTGGGGGGGGGGGTGCGGGACTTCGAAAAAGGGCCTTTTTTTTTTCAAAAGGTGGACTTTTTTTCAGTTATTTAGAAAACGGGACCTAACCGAAATGGTCCTTTTGGGTGCTTTTTGAACATTTTATCAACAAAAAGTGGGCTTTCTTGTTTAAAATGTTCTAAATTTCGGACCTTTCTTACCATCTCAAAAAAAAATCACAAAAGTGGCCCGTTTTCTCCCCCCTTTTGTCGAATTTGGGGGGTGCGACCGCACCCCCGCACATCCCCTGCGTACGGTCCTGAGTGAGAATGGTATACTTCCGGTTTTGTGATGATTATCGCGGAAATTGCATTGAGCCAGATCATAGCATACGACCAGTGGAAGCGAATAACTCTAATTTGAGTACATATGAGCATAAGATGCAGCTGTAAACCCTACTAGCATTTCTACAGTATTAGTTCACGGTACAAGCATATGTGCATTTGCTGACAATCCATCTGCCCCAGAATAGGCAAATAACCACAAGTGAAAGACTTGTCCAGAGCCAGAAGATAAAGAAGGTGGAAGTGCTACACGCAGCAGTGGGGACATAGTCCTGATCAATCAAGCAAGCCTTTACAGAATAAACCGTTTACTCCATTAGCTCAATTCATGTCTATCAACCACGAGTTTCTATGTAGATAGAGAGGCAAACTTTACGACGTCATCTTAGAATTCATCGTCTCGCAATGTTTTGCCGACCACAATAGAAAACATAGAGTACCACAATAGAAAGCAATGGCTGCCTCCGCTTCTTCCACATACTGTGGGCGCCGCTTTGCATATACACTATCGGTAGTGATACAAATTGATGTATGTGTTGAGATGGTGGCCAGGTGTAAGAATAGTGCCACCTGGATCATTGTGCCTCAGATACTCACTCGCTTAGGTGCTTAGGCGCGATTAGGTGAAAAGATGTTGTATTCATTGAGGCGGTTTATTAAATCAAGACGACTGACGTGTCATTTATTCGGGGTGCATGGGTAGGACCAAAATTTATACCACCCAATAGAACCCAACATCCAACAACTGGATATTTGCCGGATTGTTGTATCGAAATTGACATTTATGTGTGATTCAAGCAACCAAACTAATACTTATTCCGTGGAAATATTCAAAATGTCAGCGCCAGCACGGACGACTGAGTTTGAATTGGGCTTCACCCTGGTATCTACATACTTATATTGATATTTCGTTGCTGATGAAACTTACTTAAAGGAATAAGCCCGAATTTGTTTAAGGTAACGGTGAATAGCTGCGAATCTTTGCTTTGATTTGTCATACTAGGCCATGATACGTTCGCGATTTAACGATCTTTTCGAGCTACAGCGCTGGGGATCACTTAATTCCTTCACTAAAATCTTTAAAAAATATTATGGCCAAAACAGGAAAAGCTGTATCCCCAAAATGGAAAAGAGTGCAAATTTATTTAGAAACTGAATAAAAATGTCAACTCAATTTTACTTCCAGAATGTCAGAGACCAATATGTAACACGTAAAATTCAAGCGAAACAATAGAGCTACTAATATTCAACAATCAACATACAAAAACTTCAGATCTTTTCTCACACAGGTTATGCAAGTCCATTGTTATTGCCCACACTGTTGAAAAGGTTTTTAAAGCTATAATCAGGTGTTATGACTTCCAGTATTGAGATCTAGTATATGTTAATAACTAAAAGGGCAACATGTTCACTCGCTCATGATTTTAAAACTGTAGGCTACGCCTGAATACCATTGGCTTTCTTGGTAAATTGATAGAAATAGGGGTTTATAGACAATCAATAAATTGGGGATTTAGGTTATGCACAAATGAGGTCAGCCCTTGCATTTCTTTTTCTTTTCATGAATTTGTCCCTTTACATTTCTTTTAAAAAATAATTATAATCGAATATGGTCAACAGTTATAAAAAAAACAGTAGAATCTCAAGAGGGTTGGTACATTGTGTGACCCCACTTTTCTGCCCCCATTTTTTTTTCGGCCCCCCACTTTTCTGCCCAGACTTTATTAGTTTTTAATTGATAGAAAGTTAGTATTACCATATCACATTCATTTGTTTGTGATATATGAGTGAAAAAAGAGTCTCGTTGCCAGGAAATCAATATTAAAGCAACGATTACTAAAAACACATTTCACCTCGTACTTCCTGGCGCCAAATAAAGTTGCCGAGGTTCTGTGGAGCTCTATGGAAAAAAATCGACTAATCGATTTACTGTGCCTGATTGATTCCTCAAAAGCTTGATGAATTCATTCAATTTTTACCATTACGGGCAGAGACATCATTTAAAGCAATTTTGTTCTGCGAACTTTAGTTGTAGAAGAAATTTGGAGAAAAAATGCATTTGAAAAAATCAATTTTCGCGCATTCAAAAATCCCTAGACTGATGAGAACGGCTTTATAAAATTTAGTCTATTCTCATGATATGGGGGTCCTACCATGCCTATTGACTCCACGAGGTCCAAGCACGGAACGTATACAAAGCCAACGAGCCAAGGCGCTCATGCAACAAAAACGTATACCCGAACGATTGACAGGCGAAACGGCTCATTATCGACACCACATTTTGCTCAAAAATGCGTCTCCAATGACCCGATTGGCAAGTTGATCGCATTTTTCGTGAAGCTAACGTATAAGATTGGTTTTATGGGTGTGGCCTTTGCAGTTAAACGTTTTCGCACAGTTATGACAGAAAATGACCGTATCATGAGCTTAAACCAGAGAGCCATATACATGTTTACTGGGCAGTTCTATAGAGTGAATTCTCCGAGGGATATATTCGCGAACGAGGCTGCAAATTGTTGACAATATATCGCCGAACATAAATAATGTAAAAAGGTAATTTAGCTATTAATCAGTCAATTAATCAATAATTTGACGTTAATAATGATTGAGTAACATTAAAAAAAACTGGTGGGTGCAGAAAAAAGTGGGTGCAGGAAAAAAATTGGCACCAAACTGGGTGCAGAAAAAGTCGGTGCAGAAAAGTGGTCACAAAATGTACCAACCCATCTCAAGATTCTTTAATCGCGAACGAACGAGGAAAGAACTCACGCCAATGCAGCGAGGGCATAACGTTCGCAATCTGTTCAACTGCGAGCACAAACAATGGACCAGATGTAAAAGATGTGAAGTGTGTTCCGGGCCGATTATTGAGTATTATTAGCCCATAGTTCGCTTGAGCATGTTGGTTTATGTATATCCATTGGTCACCACACATGATATTCGAGAAATAAATTGAGTTGACATTTTATTCAGTTTTCTAAATAATGTGCCCCTTTCATGTGGGAACAAAGCTTTTCCTGGTTGTTAAAATATATTGTTTTAATTTTAGTGAAGGAATATAATCCCCAGGTTGGAGCACGGATAAATTTGGTTGGTAGATTTTGTGACCCCACTTTTCTGCTCCCAGTTGAATCAGCAGCCTTGACGGAATTAAAGTACAGTATCCCTGAACTTTATTACGGAATAAAGTACCAGTATCCCCTGAACTTTATTCCGTCCAAGGCTGCTGGATTCAACTGGGAGCAGGCAAATTTAAGTGGGTGCAGTAAATGTACCAACCCGAAAATTAATTAAAAGGCCAGCTTGGTATTCATTACCAATAGCCTATACTATTGGGCATTGTAAAAAGAAAATGTGCCGTGCTGAATCTTGCGCTTCTTGATTCTGATATCGGGGCCTATTTTTGTTCACCTTATGGCAATAAGGAATACGGGGAATATTCGACTCCACAAGTCCAGTGCGGGTGAACAGTAGTGTGAAGGTTAGTCGAATAAGATGCCCATACGACTGATATAAGCTGGTGCACAAGCAGAAAGCATTGCAAAATAGCAGAATGAGCAGAATGAATAGGCCTATGGTAGTGCACCCTTTTGTTGAACAAGTTTTCTTGATTTTGAAGCACACTATTTTTCTCACCTGTCGGACTGGCGTGACCGCCACCTTGCACCATCCCAGTTTAGCCGGTTGCTGCTGTAAAGGGGAAACACACCAATACCAAGTACCAAGTCGTGAATGGCGGTATCCTGTGATAATAAATATCACTGATCTGCTAAATGTCACAAGCAATGCTATTTCAATGGGGGTTAGTGAATAGACCATTCAAAACTTATCGGTGTATGAAGTCAATTAGGGTAAAATTTGGGAGCGGTCTAATTTTTAATTCATTAAACATTTGGTTTAATATTTGATGTTTTAATACCTGAAACAAAGGACCTCTCTCAATCTTCTGAACCCCAGGGCGGAGTTAAGAGTACAGCAGTGTCAGATATGACCAGGTCCCTACAATATTGCATCTCGGGGCCCCCCTCGGACACACCTCGTCGCACTAAAGGAGATATTGCGTGGCTTCTTGACGCTAAAGGGCCCCACATTTAGCTGCTGACAGAGCCCTTCTCCTTAAATCCCGCACTTGCTGAAACTGGTTTAGTATCCTTATGTCATGGTGTTAGCTCAGTTGGGACGAGCGCCGTGCTAGTAATACGGAGGTTCCCGGTTCGAGTCCGGCCAAGCGCACATTTTTTTAAATACTTGTGTGCGCCGGCTATCTCCAGGGAAAGATTAATAATATTCATGCGCGGCATATTGACACATAGTATTCTCCTAAAATTATGTTGCACGTGCACCAATATTTCTAACCAATACACCTTATGGGACGTTATTAACCACTGCACTTATTCTAAGTGACGCTTCGTCAAAAGAAAGTACGTGCTGAAAAAAAATCCACAAACTATTTCTGTCATTTATACAATGCATAGTAACTTTAAAAACAAATACTCTTAGTAAGTCCCCCTAATGACAACAGCAAATTAATGTCGCAATATGTTGAGTGATTTTCAGCTTACAGACTTGGTTTAATTCAGTATCTTAAGCTAAAATTTAAATGCAACAATTTTTCCCAGAGTAGAAGGGTATATTTTAGTTAGCTCATCTTGCAGTAAAATAGGCTATAGCTGATGCAGTTTCTTTGAGCTCTAGAAGACATCGAGACGTCATGGTGGAAAACACATCATTTAGTATTCAATACGACTAACAGGCGTTTATAGCATGCTCAGTTCCTAAGGGAAAGGAGCCATTCATTTTGACCACACATCCCGGTGAAAAAAAGAGCCCATCACTCATTTATAATAATCATAAAAAGGTGACCAGTAATATAGGAGTATTACATGTTATGATGAATTAGCTTTTCGTGTGACGTGTTAATTCCCTTGATTTGGCTTTTTGCAAAAGAAAAACGCGGAGACACGTGTTATGTTACTATTTAAGGTGCAATCAGAGATTTTGAGGCACCCAATATGGTGTCATAATGGTTTAATTTCGTACAGAATAGACACTCAACACATTTCTTACCTGTATTTGGCTTAAGAAATGCCTTAAACGAGAGGAAAAATGTGATTCTGATTTGATTATATTAAAATATAAAAAAATAGGCTGAATTTCGTATTTGAACTCCTATAAGAAAATAGGAAATTCAAAATTTTGTACCAGAAATACATTTCTCAGGCTTAATCTTCAGATGGAGTTATACTGATGGAAGTGTACATCGGGCAAAAAAATTGGTATTTCGATTTTTTTTTGGGGGACACCGATATGTGACATCTCTCGTGAACCTTTAAGGGGATTGCGATTTTTACTTTTTAGACATCATTAATAAGTGAAGAGACAGGGAGAGGATCTACACATTACACTGGATATACTTAAAACGCATCTATTCAGTCCCTTGTTAAATTCGTACAGACATAAAACCATGGGAATTGGTAACCAACTCAGTTGGACACGCTGGAGACGACGCCATTTTCTACTTAACAGTTCTGGTAAAACATCGTAAGAACTTTAGAATGTTCAATTACGACACGTCAATTCAACGTCAGATTTATAGACGCCATGACTGAATTACTAAGTATGATAACTACCTCTCTGGTCATCAAAATATGAAATGGTCTTGTGCATTAGCTAAGGCATGTCGCCTAGACTGAAAATAGACGCGGGTTTGCAGAGTTAAGAGCCCAGTTCAAAGTTTTGCTTTGTCTTGAAAAGTTCATTTCTGTGATCACTATACTCCGTCCACCCAGATATAGAGTGATGTCATAGGCTGCAGGTCGTAGCTGTAATTTCGAGTGAATCAAGTATGCGTGCGTGATACGCGTACACAATGAATTTAAACAAGTCATGACATCAATCCTTATAATAATAATCAAGGTTTATTTTAATCTCAAATCGTGGCCAGTAGGCCAAATTGCTAGAGACTTTACAACTTAATAATTACTAGACAGAAACAATGCAACTTGGAGGCAGCAGCTTAAACAGCGCCATATTGCAACATTCAAACACACTACACGAAAACACACACCGGATGGGTAGTGCAAGCATTCATGGTTCATTTGCCCATTTCAAATGAACATGGAGAAAGTGATATTCAGGTTTTAATCTGTTATACAAATTAAATCCCAAATTGAGATCCCGAATTAAATCCAGCAAGTGGTCCCACTGAGATTCGATCCGAGGACCCTTTGCTCCAGAGGTAAGCTTGCTAACCGCTAGACCACGCCACGTTCCTTAACTCAGGATGAAGTATAGACCCTATGCAACATGATGCAATAGGCAGCCATGTCGTAGGGAAAGGCAGTGACATTGTATGACTTCAATACCGACCCCAAAAAAAATATAAAATCAAACTACAAAATTAAACTTTGCAATATTTTGTGCGACATTATGTGAGATATTTTGACGTTATTTTTAGGCAAGTACCTATGCTAAATTATCATTTTAATTGCATCCAATTGGATGAAACCTAACTGGAGATTTTGTTTGTTTGCTCGTATCCACAAGTCATTGGTAATGGCTTTGTGGTGGTGTCAGGATTTGTTCAGCTAGTGTGCTGATCCGGGGCCGCGTGTATCCATGATACGGACGCTCCTAACATGGCTCGCTAATTGAGGCTGGGGCGGATTGGGAACAGTCAGGGGTTTACACCCTACTCTTATTCGACACTGACTGCGATGTACATGTACAGTTGTGACTCCCTGTACACGGGATCGACGGCTTAACGTCCCCTCCGAAGGACGGGATGCTTTCATGATCCATTTGCCCAATTCCAAGTGAACCATGGAGGAGAGCGGTATTCTGTATTAATCAATAGCTGGTATACAGATCAAATCCAGAATTGATAGTATCCGAATAAATGCCAGCAAGTGCCACGACCCCACCGGGATTCGAACCCGGGAATTTTAATGGTAAATTTGCGCCAGAGGCAAGCACTCTAACCGCTAGGCCACGCTCTCCCACAACTGGAGATATTGTCAATTGAAAACAAAGGATATAGGCTATAGCGGGCAAGATCTCATAGCGTTTACAAACGTGACGCACCCCTTACAAGTACATAATTTTGCTAAAATAAATTGTCTAAAATTATCAAAATCAGTTCTACGCGTGTTCTCACTTCTAGTATGTGCACATTTTCGTGAAAATGAATTAAATGTCATCTCCTTTTTTTCACTGAATATCAGTGACCAAGAGATGTACACCACGTTCCATGACTCCAGCAAATAATGGTGTTATTGATAAGTAAATCCGCCCGTTATGAAGAGGATGAATAGGACAACGGACTTCAGATTCTCTGGGACTGCAAAACCATTGTTATTGTCCATGACGTTAAAAGCTTTCGAATTGTTTTCACCGCCCGGTTTAGATTGAGCTACAGCCTCATTCACGAAGAAAATAAAACTCAAACTTCTGCTGGAAGTTTAATAACTTTGATCGTATATTTCATCATTTATTCAAAAAGAAAACGAAGATGAGCAAAATCATGAAAGAAGTTTTGATTGGCAAGCTATGACCTAACATCTTGGTGCGGAACCAACACCCATAACTTACTCATATTAATATTGGACCTTTTTTCTATTCAATTAAAAGTTTGTTCGGCACCGGTTCACCTGCATTTCTTATAGGTGAATGATTTTCGATTTCTGCTATGAAAGCAATAAATTGCATAGAAAAGATGTTAGGTCACAGTTTGCCAATTTTTTTTCTCATGAGCTTTGTTCACCTTCGTTTCCCTTTCGAATAAAGGATGAAATAGAAAATTGAACACACAGTAGAACCTCTAATTTTATTTATTCATGAAAGAGGACGGGTAATTTGTGTTCCACGTCATGAAAAATAGCTTAATCTAAATCGGGGTGATGGTATAGCACCTGCAATCTTTTCAGTTGCATAGATAATAACAATGGCTCTGCAGTCCCAGATTTTTTTTTTTTTTTTTTTTTTTATTCTCCAGTACTCTTCCACATTACACTTCATGTATATACAATTACATTATTTACTATGTATGTGATATGTTTATATTGATGTATGATTGTGGATAGAAATAAATGTTATGTTATGTTATGTTATATATGTTTGAATTTCTACTTAAATTTAAAGTTATTCTGAAATTGTGTATAATTGATGTATATCATTGTTGTTTTAACATTAGAATTTTATCTATTTTTGTATTTGTCGTATTAATATTTTTTATATTGCTCCATTCTATGTAAAGCGCCTAGAGGCCTCTGCATTAGGCGCTATATCAAGACTGTTATTATTATTATTATTATTATTTATTAATCATATTAATATTGGACCTTTTTTCTATTCAATTAAAAGTTTGTTCGGCACCGGTTCACCTGCATTTCTTATAGGTGAATGATTTTCGATTTCTGCTATGAAAGCAATAAATTGCATAGAAAAGATGTTAGGTCACAGTTTGCCAAACAATTTTTTTTCTCATGAGCTTTGTTCACCTTCGTTTCCCTTTCGAATAAAGGATGAAATAGAAAATTGAACACACAGTAGAACCTCTAATTTTATTTATTCATGAAAGAGGACGGGTAATTTGTGTTCCACGTCATGAAAAATAGCTTAATCTAAATCGGGGTGATGGTATAGCACCTGCAATCTTTTCAGTTGCATAGATAATAACAATGGCTCTGCAGTCCCAGATGAAAAAGGAATCTGTGAAGTGTTTGGTCTTCTACATACCGAGCGGATTTACTTATCAATAGCCCCCATTATTTGTTGGTGTCAATGAATCATGGTGTACATCCCGTAGTCACTGATATTCAGGACATAAATTGAGATGACATTTAATTCATTTTCTCGAGAATGTGCACATACTAGAAGTGAGAACACACGTAGAACTGATTTGTATAATTTTAGGAAAAGTATTTCTGAAGAATTATGTACTTCCCAGGTGTGCGCCACCTTGGTTTTTATCCGAGCATCTTTTTCGCTTTGGCCTCATGGCCTAATAAAATAGCGGGTTCACTTAAAGGTTCAATAAACTAAATTGTGTAAGGTGTGTAAAACTTGTGGGATTAAACTGTTTTCAACCAAAAGAATCCTGGAAGAGATCAAGAGTGAATGCATTATCATTAAATATAAATTAATATATTATTCTTCAAGTAGTGAAGGCACCATGGGAATTTTACTGAGGAAAACAATGGCGACCAGGCACAAGGTCTGTTGGGGGGCAATTCTGGGGAGAAAGAAACCGGTGTTGAAAAGGATTGACCAGTGTTCGAAAGCTTCAGTTTACTTTCGATCAGTGTGTTTTTTTATGGTTCTACCTTATGCTGAAACCTAGAATAAGGATGAGACAACAAGACTGTTTGGAATTGAAATTCTCAATGTTACATTATTTTATTGGTAATTATGACATTATAAACTTATTAATTATATAACAGGACAAGGAGCGATGCTTTATACCTATTCTTTTACTTTTTTCAATAAAGAATGTCTAGTAGTTGATTTTTAATGGCAAATGTTAATGTAACTGTGTTGATATCGAGATAGCCCAAACTGGACCAATGTTTTTTTTCTCAAGTGTCTCAGATAATGAACATAACTCTTGAACCAGATCCCCATTACACCAACTAATAATCTCATGAAAGTTGAGATATTACTAAAACAGAATCAATTTACCTCCAGTTAGTTTGATTTGATAGTTTATTGTTTGGAAAATATGTACATTACACCTGTAATTTAATTCCCAAAATGCCACAATTGAACATGTGACCTATTATTGTCTTTGTATTGTAGGGAAGCTCTTTAGCTGAGACACTCTGTTTGGACAAAGGGTGTAATGATAAAGAAATATGCTTGCCTACAGGCAGGCAATTAAAAAAAATGACTTGAATAAAGGCCCTTGGCTTTCACCCTACCTTGAAAACGTCCTCAGTTTTAGAATCCTTGTGAAATTTCTTTTCAGAAAATGAATAATTTCCTTATCGCGAATAAATGGCCTTATACGTGTTGGTGGTAAACAACACTCACATATCTGAAATATTCGCGGATTCCAAAATGTGAGTGTTGTTGAAAAGTTTAATTATTCTTCATATAGGTTAGTAAAGTGATCGAAAATATCAATTTCAAAGTAATAAAAATGAATCGTTTTCAAGAATACTATTTGTGACAGATTCAGATCAGAAAAACCTACAGTTCAAAACGCATGCCTTAAAAAAAAAGGAATCTGATATCTTCGGACAAAAAAAAGCTTTGGTTTGGGGGAGGTGATTTGGTGAGATTTTAAGTTGTTCGTATAACGTAGCACCACATCACAGTGTTGTATGTCCTTGAAAGACTGCGTTAAGTCCAAAAATGTATGATTTGCCCCAAAATAAATTGCAACACACAGAAACAACTTTGTGTGTCAATATGACTGTGAAAATATTCCAGAAATAATGTAGTAAGTTACTAAATTTCAAAATAATTTGTTTTTTCTTTTGTTTGGAAGTTTGCACATTACAATAAATCAAATTTCAAATTGAGTAAATGACGTACCAATTTATCGTCTACGCCTAAGGTTTATAAAGGGATACTTGATCTGATCTATTGGTGTATGTTTTAATACAATAGGTACATAACAGTTCAAGTCAGTTTGTCTTAGGCTAAATCCTTGGGAAATTACAGAATGGTCGATTTTTGCAAAATGGTTGTAAATGCAAATGTACATAGATTCCGTGTTTTACAATTCAATGTGCGACCGTATACCGGTTATAGGCGTAATCTCTCATAGACTTATAGCCAAGTCATATTTGGGATCTAATTCATAACTGGTGCAAACCAATATATGTGTTTAGCTCAGTACCCTTAGACGACAATTTGACGCATGTTTAAGACAAAAGAGAAAAATCACGTAATCTTACCCCATTGGGGACCTAATACCTATTTCCCCCTCTGTCCCCCTATTTTGTTACTACAAAATTGCCAGCTTTTTTGCAAACTTACCGTTTTAAAAAGTGAATATACTGGAATGAAAGTTTTGGCTCGTTCAATTCGTTGACCCATGTACAAAATGTTACTTCCTTAAAACGGCAAGTCAGTGCTTGTTTGAGGAAATGTGGTTATGTTGTTTAAAGTTTCTCAAAGAAAACTCTGCCGAAAGGATGCTGTTGCTAGTGGGGGGGAGCCATCATTTGTGATTGACTGGCCTATACAAAAGTCGGATTTTTCTGGATTGGTCTGTATGTATATCAAACACATACATATCTGGCTAACAATGATACGAAATGACTGGGGGAAGAACGCTTAAGGAAGTTGGTTGCTAGACGAGGCAATGGATGATTAGAGCGCCTTTAATATTGTTTTATGGTCAGGAGTGCCACGACGAAAGACTCTGGAAACGGAAACTCCTGACACAAAATAATTTACTCCAATGATATAGTTCCTTTACGGAACTTCTGGACTATTCAGAACGGATTCAATACTGTTGGTTTGTGAAGAATTGAGATTGCTGAAAAAGTAAATGTAACTTCCCAGTAAAAGATCGTTTACAATTGAATGTAACCCAGTTAATAAAAAGTGGAGTTTGTTTTGTCTACTTTTGTTTGTCTTTAAAGTACAATGTGAAATACACGCTCTCCCGCGAAAGGTTTTTCTATATTATTATTATTTTTTTATTGTGTATTTATATATTTGGTTGATCATATTTTGTTTTTTTTATATGTTGGTTTTTATATCTATATTTAAACATTTTATTAGATTTGATATAAACAATGAATGCAAATGATGTATAACGTTATTATGTAATCAATAGAGTTCTTTCTATAGCGAAACTGATTGCGTCTTATTCCACAGATGCCAACAAAGATGCGTTATGTTACTTCTTTTGACACTGTTAAGAAATACCTCTCTAAGGGTTGTATAAAGTACTGTCAGAAATTTCAAATGGGAAAGATCATTTTCGAGGGCATCAACTCCTTCCAAAATTGAACACATTTGTTTTTCCAGACAAAAGGAAAATTGAGAACACTTTTGATATATATACGTATTCTTCATCACGAGAACAAAACATTCATGATGAAAACTTAAAAAATGCGTGCCTGTGATTTCATGCAGTAGTTTGTTGATCATTACATTGTAGTAATCGTTTCCCCCCTGGTGTTGAACACTCTCGTAAGAGGAAAAGGGAAAGATGTGCCATTGAAGAAAGTGTGAATTAAGATCGCATCACATTTAATTGATGATGTAACTTGGGAACCTATTTATTGAAAAAGAAAAAAGAGAAATATAGAATGCCTAGCATAAGAAATGAAGGTTGAATATCTTCCACTGCCTTATATATTGATCAAAGAAGCTTTTAAGCTATAGTTCCATTTTTGTTGAATATTAAAGTAGTATATCAGAAGGGAGTGGCAATTCTTTCAAGGTGAGTCCAACGCAAGCCTAGTTGTAGGTACAGTGGTTTTTGAGATGGCTTCCGTGCTGGCATCTAGCTTTGAGACCTCGAGCTTACTACGGTAATTAAACTCCAATATGCAACGACCATTAAGGTAATCAATAGCTACAACAAGAGAACAGGATCAGTTATCCGGCAACATGTTGCATCGGAATATTAAGGTAATGAAATTGGGAAACGGATGTTTTTAAAGCAAAAACAGCCTATCTCAAAGTCACATTGGTAGACTTTCTAGCCGTTATGCTCATGTGCCTGCAACCCCAATTTATGTCTTTATAAGTTTGGTAAGAAACGTTTTCATTTTAATATATATAGTACATTCTTTACCTCAAAGATTATGAATGCTCCAATCTCTAGGGAGGCGCGTATTGTCCACAACAGGCATCTAAACCATGTCCTGCGTATCTCGCATTGCAGAATGCATCGCGGACGTTACAAATAATACTTAAGGACTTGCAATAGGCATTTGGTTTTTGTAATGAGTATGGTTTAACGTATGAGATTTGAGATTTGCTTTTGATGTTATTGTTTAGTTGTGTGTGTTGGTGGGGGGGGGGGGGAGGCTCCATCACAATAAATAATATTCGTATTGATCGGAATGGGTGTCATACAGTTACACGAATGAAAACGTTTTAGTAAATAAAAGATGTCTCCACTAGCGTTATAAAGTTTGTTTTATACGGATTCGAATATGGCTTTATTCATGGACTTTGGCGCATCTTCGGCCCTCAAAATTAATGCCATTTTATTTACCAGCAGTCTGTTCTACTTGCATTTTTAAAGGTATAAGTTTTAAAATTCCGGTACGTGTACTGAATCTAAGTTATATCGTTTTACAAAATATTGTTATCGTTTCTAACGAAACGATATTTTTACTGACAACTAGTACGTTTCCTTGTACTTTCCAAACTTGGAATAGAACTTCCAATAATGTGAAATTATGTAGCAAAAGGCACTTACAAGAGAGGTTTGAAGTATTTAAGCATCTGTCCTTAACGGAGGACTCTGATATTTTGAGTATAGAGAAGCGTTATAACTTAGTAAAGTATATCCCTATCAGAAAAGTTATTTATGGTTGTTTAGTTCGACGTTAAATTCAACCCACACAAACCATCATCAATTGCAATGTGGAGCTGAAAAAAATTTAAATAGCGAATATATTTTGTTTTGGCTTCTGTTGTTACTTCTTTGAATGATACTATTTTGTCGATGCCTCATTCGAATGATTTGTTATACAAGTATGAAGTTGTAAGTTAAAAAAACCAGGTTGCCATATACATCTTGGTACCTGTTTTGTACCATTTGGCTATCTCTGAAATAACGAAGGCCACCAGTACTCTACGAAAGAAAACGTTCTAAGGCAGGTATTTTCTTAGAGTTGTTATATAATATAGCGCTATTCTGCATGTGATTGTGCAAAACCACTTGAATACCTAGAAGAGTTTGAATAATTAGATTTTGAATTTTCCTTAAGCATTCTTAAAACAATGAGATATGACTAACAAATTGACATGCATAGGATATGATCACCCTCAGGACCAATCCTTGCACTGACCAAAAGTAGAGTAGATACGTAATAATAATGTATTCACGCGGCAACGAATGAAAGTGTCACTACCATGCAGAGGGGGACGCACAGGACATTTCAGGCCGAGGGGGGGGGGTCAAATGAGAACACGGTCTATTCAATGATTGGAATAGAAACAAAAACTTTTCAAGATATAAATATGTTAATTATTACATTGTAAAGCAAAATCAGCTTCAGTTGTCTAAGTAATTTTGTAAGACCAAGTTCTATCACATTTATTTTGAACGCCCCCGCTTTCCAGATGTGATTGTCTGCAGAGGCGGTGCATAAAGACATGTTCATAACCCCCCCTTATTCACATTTAGGACAAATTCTTCCTGACTTTTCATGTAACAACCATGATCTGAGTGTGCATTAACAATCAATAATGAAAACAATTCATCATTCATTGAGCAACAGCATTAAATTGATGCCATTAAAGCAAACACCCAACATCAAGAAAGAGACACATGAAGGCGTAAAATTCTTCACACCATTTATACTAATAATAAAAATAGGGAAGGTATTCATATGCGTTTTGATCGCTGTGTGCATGTGATTTGAACATTTTGCCATAAGCAACAAGTCCTATAAATAGTTCTGAAATTCCTCCGTTATAATTATTACAACGTTCCTTGGTTGACAGCCATTTAAGTCTGACAATGTGGCTTAGTGATTATTCAAGAGAGGATCGCTTAGCCTAGGCAACGAAAAAAACATTATTTACAGCAGGCGAACAAAAACCGTTGTACCAATTATAGGTACCTCCTGGACTATCCAAATCCGCAATTGAAAGTGCATGGGATAATTTTGCCGTCTCCATCTCGAGGATTGCTAATCAGGGAAGTAACGGAGGTAAATCTCAAACTTTGCTTTAACATAGGTTATAAAGTTTTTCGGGCTAATAAAGAAACATTTGTTTTAGTGAATAACATGTAAAGATATAGTATTGGTCCACTATTTAGAGTTACGCTTTAAGTTTAATTATCAGTGACAGGGTGAACGAGAATGTCCAAATGAACAAGGAGGTATTATTATTACATAAGATACATTAGATAAGGTATCAAAAGCTTAAAATAAGGTAACGCATAGCAGGGTGGCTTTTTAACTTCATGTTGTTCATTGTGATCTGAGGATTGACATTATGTATATTTGTTATCTTTGTTTATGCTGTAGAAAATGGCTTAGGAATATCCCTGAATATAATCATGCCTATACAAAAAGTGGATTAATAATATGTGCCCATTTCAAGCAAAACACACATGCATCTCTTTTAAAAATGTTTTTTTTTAAAAACTATTCAATTACACAGAGATACTCACTCTCGGGTTCTCCACAAGAACAGATCTTCCCGATTCACAGCCACCCTACCAACCAGACTCTCCCATACACGATCTAACACCTCCGGCGTTTTGTTGTGTTGTTCCATTCATTATTACGAGACACTGTTAAGACTAACTTTCTCTTCCAGTGGTCCTTCCAGCAAAATAAGCGCGCAATGTGCTCCATCAAACGAGAATGC
Source organism: Ophioderma brevispina (assembly GCA_023653785.1). Taxonomy (NCBI): domain Eukaryota; kingdom Metazoa; phylum Echinodermata; class Ophiuroidea; order Amphilepidida; family Ophiodermatidae; genus Ophioderma; species Ophioderma brevispina. Next base: position 18,988 of record JAMKCH010018611.1, read on the forward strand.
AACACATGGACCCTATTTCTCCTTAAGGAAGTTCAAATCCAAGTCATGTGCGATATCTTTACAGGCGAGAAAGAATGCTCTTTCATGCCTGTTTCTCGAAGTTGATCTTGTCTCGTGTGTAATACTTATTCTATGCGGTAATCGAACCTTTGGCTCCAACAGGGACACTTAACATGCTCACGGCATGTCTTTCTGGCGGAACGTCGAAGCTCGCCTCAACTGATCTTCGACCCACGTTCTTGGATGATCCGAACAGTGGTGGGATGTTGGTCCCATATCCCTCTGCATCAAGGAAGTCCTTTTGGTCCAAATTTGTGGCGGTGCACCCATGGTGAAATACCGGTTGTGATCTTGCTTAGCAAAGTCCTGCTAAGGTATTGCATGGACCCAGACCGTGGTCGTGGGACGATATTAGGCTCTCGATGGAAATATGTACCTTTTGAATTCTCATCAGATTTGAAGGTTGGAAACTTTCCGCGGTGGTCATGTGACGACAGAGCTCGCATGTGGGTATTTACTGCTGTTTTAGATATGCCTTGCTTTTCTGTCCATTCTGAACAATTTGGTTTATATTTCCATTTCGTAAAAAGTAGTCCTCAAACCATTCTGGATTATCTATCCAGCCACGTCTCGATGAAATTAGCGTTCACGCCCATTCCTACTCCTCTCACGTTAAATCTCGCTCGCCGTAGGCAAAGGAGATAGGCTACATTAAGCTAACAAATTGAGAAGATACAAAATTAACAACCGTGGTCGTGTAGGAAAACAATTGTTTGAGTCGGTCTCGTATTGTGCTGCATTGAAGAAAATGATTGTACCGGTTTCTCGATCGCATGCTTTCAATCACCGGCAGGACAGTCAGCTCCATTGCATTTACAATCGTCTGCATGCGTACAAATATAATAGTCGCCTCGCGCCAAATCTCCAAATGAGATTTGTAAGTCCTTTTGCAACAATGAGGTAAGATCCAATTATTCAAATTGTTTCTGAATATTGTGTTGATCGCAATGCAATCGTTTGTGCATACAATGAATTTAAAGTACCGGTCAAACGATACATTCCCTTTCAATTAGGGCAGAAAAGACCAGAAATGCACGGTGATTTGAGCTTATAGCCGTGGCGAGTTCGACTCAAGGACTGATATTTACGAATACATTACGTATTTCCTTAGATATTAGTTGAGGAAAAACCCTATGCATCTCGAAAGAAGCCTTAGCTAGTGCGATCGTCGCTTTACATTTCCAGCTTGAGTGCCTTGAACGCACAGAGACTGGACAAGCGCGTTGTCGACCACTAAAGCATACAAACCCCCCAACTCCATTTAACAACATCCTGTTGAACACACAACCAAACTGTCCAGCCTTAAGGATATTCGCCGGTATGCTATTATTTAAGCAGACCAAAGTTATAATGCGGTATCCCGTTCATTGTGGGGACAAATCATTGGAGATTTTGAGATATGAAATAGGTACGAGACCCATGTTAACTCGCTGATAACAGATCCTAGAATAAACCAATTGACAAGCTTATTTCTGATAACCCGATTCTGGGCATGTAAGCAGAAGGTTGTGGAGAATTTTGATCGCTACCCCGTTCCCCAAAACACACGTCAAATTAAACATACATATGCATAACGTAGCTCTGTCACTCTTTGCAATATTCCTCCTTTGATGTAAACATTTACAATCGTTGATGAGTTGAGTTCGCACATGCATTGTTGTTGTCAACATAATTCGCCAGAAACCTCTTCGTACAAACAAAAACATTGAACTAACATCCTCTGAGGAAATGCAAGCGACTTTGTTAGCGTCGTCAATGTCGTATCCAACCCGTCATCGCCCACTTCTCCGTATCGCCATATGACACACAGACAGATGAGGTGGTACCTACGACAACAGATATAAACAAAATATACACATAATATTTTATTATGGTGAAATTCGTATGACGCATATGAAAATAAACTTGCGAACAAATAATAATATAGCTACAATATACAAACATCAATTGGTTATATCTCAGAGATTTATAATTAACCACGTAAAAGGAAGGGTTGGAAATGATTATTCATCAATATATTCTAATAGAACAATGAGTGATAATAAAGTAGACCATCACGGAAAACAAAAATAAGTCGGTTTCGGTTTGCATTAACGCAATGAAAGATAAGGGTATTATGCACGTCAACTTTATGAGGGGGGGGGTTAACAATACTTCAGTTGTATGTTTACGGCAGTTAATTGATTGAATAGACACAATGCACTTCATATAGAATACAAAATTAAATGTGTAATTTTGTAAACGGAGTAAAAGAATCAAACACATGAGATCGATGAGCGTCTGCAGTATAACAGGCACATCAATATACTTTACCTGTTAATGCATTTCAAGGTTTATTCTGCAAAAGAATATGATTATCGCAAGTAAAGCCAATTTGCAATGCGCGGCAAGTTTTATTGTCCATGTGCAGACGATAAACTGATACAGTTAGGAGTTTAGTTTAACGTCTGTTGGAGCGCTTTATTGATAGATTAACGTGAAGAAAGTAACAGTGATCTGGACACCACCGAAAGCAAACTATTAGGACGACACTTGCAAGGACCTTTACACACCACTGCAGCGACTCAGCTTGTTACGGAGTTGGTGCACTCAGGCATATGAAACGTTTCCCTACTAAGGTATTGTTTTCACGAATTCTATATGTCCTTATAAAAACTCTACAAAGAATTACCGGGCGGTCGGGGTACTGTTGAAATAGGTTGCAACATGAAAGTATTAAATATTAAATATTGAAAAGACCCAAAGTCATCTGAATATTTCATTTTACTTTAAGCATTTATAGGTTGAATTCACCATCAACCTTGACCGCGTAAACGTAACGGTAGCCGGGAATTCCTAAGTCTTTCTCTGCTACTGAAATGGTCAAATTTGTACTTCATGGAAAGTATACACCATTGAAAAGAACAATAGGAAATATTAATGATTTTTAAGACATCTGCAATCCAAAGTAACTCATTTATTCGCCAACAAGTTAGTGCTTATCGCTGTGCCTGGAGAAGTATAGAAAAATAAATACCTTTTCAGGCGCCAGTTGAAGTAGGAATTTCTATTGCAAAGACTATGGAATTACCAAGAACCATTACATGCGGGTTTTGCGACCAGAAAGAAATAGCTGTCTTCGACGCCTGCACCTGTTGTAGTGTAGTACAACGCTGTATGAATAACAAATATAACTAATATTCGGTCCTATTTATTCAAAATGGCATTGTTCACTGAGTATAGTCTACCTTTTGTTTCATAGAAATAAGGCTTTTGGTGTGTTAGGTTTCACTGAGACAGATTGATTTTTCTTCCTTCTTTTTTCGGCATCTCACAGATTCTTGAAATCTTCAGAGCGCATTTCAGATTAACATGTCCATAAGGGCAGATGACCGTCCATGGAAAAGTGTGACTTACTCGCAAAATAAACGCGGTTCGGCTATAAGTGTAACAGCTGATGGCCAGTCTGGATTTAAGTAATGTTGTTGTCGGTTAAAAATGCAGTCATTGTTTACAGCAACTTTGTTTTTTACAAGCGTATTATTTAAAATGTAGCTGAATTTTGTTCAGTCGTGAAATTAAGATATGAAATCGTTTCATGCATTAAAATTTATTCTAGTGCCGAAAAAGTTAAAATGGTAGGCTGCCGAGCCGGCGTTAAGGATCTTGAATCAAGATTTGACAAATAAAAAAACAGTCCCAAAACACCCAACAACAAAGTAATAAAAAGTAATACAACAAATGACAATATGAAAACAGAGAATATGATGTTGAAGCAAACGCACTTGTCTGAGTTGTTAACCTTTTGGACGCCAAACGGTGGTTCAAACCTAATAAGAGTGTGTTATCTATACGAACGTAAACTTATGCTAGTGTGCAGTATTTGTACTTCCGAACACCTCGAGGTGTTATTTTAATGATTTAATTATTGAATTGCACTTAAGCATCCCGTTGCCGGTAGTTAGCAGCCTTTTATCAGATTTTTATTTAATTCCTGCTACCAAATACAACGTCGAATCAATTCAGTTAGAAACTAATTTCAATATTATTTCAATCATATTCTTAAGTATTATTATTATTTTTATTTAATTAATAATAACAATTTTACTATGATTTTATTTAAAATACAAAGATGACGATAAACCGAGATACACGTTTCATAAGAGATGAGTCCCAAGTATGCAAATGACGTATTACAATTGATTCTGTTATGGCTGTATGATGTTGTGTAGTTAGTGGTTTGACGGAATAATCAATGGCAATCCCACATTTTGACGAAGTGTGGGACTTCTACAGGAACAGTGCAAGTGTGTCCCAAAAGAAAGCAATCCTCGCAGGTTGGTGTGCTAAGGTTGGTGCTATAATTTCCAAAATTATGAGAATCTTCAAATCTTTTAACAGTATCTGAAGACGAACAACATTTCGTTATATTCGCTTTTTTTCCCAAGTTTTAATTTAGATACGTTCACTACTTTGAACAAACAAAGGCTAGTAGGTAACCCACTGGCAAACAAATAACCCAATCATTCAAAGTTTTTTTTGCCTTAGATAGTTTTTTTTTAAAGCAGGTTCATCTTGAAAAGTTGACTTAAATAGTATAAAACGGTCTTTCAACAACCCAAAATCGCCTGGTCTAATACGTTCTTGTGTTTAAAAATAAAATTACTAAATTCAGTGAGTGAATTAAATGATTAATTAATGGTGAAATCATTATTGTATAGATGTCTTAATATTATTCAACAGTGTGATATTTCAAAAGCCAAGGTTTAAAACAAATCTCTTTTCAATAACTTTATTCTTTCTCCTAATTAAACGATTGTTAGTTCAAGTACCTAAACGTCCATTCGTCATAGCGTTGTAAAAAATTTGCAGGACAATTTCTTCAAAAATCAAATTGTTTAGTTAATAAGTGTTTGCAAAGAAGAAGATTATTTTGAAGAGCTAAAACAACAGGAATACTTATTATAATTCCTTGGCCAAAGCTCAAAAGGACAATTTTGTACATAACGTCGTTTAATAATGATGGAAACTGAAACGAATGGCTTGTGAGTCTGGGCAAAGTATCAAAGTGTCTGTGATGAAAAACAGTGTTACTTTGTGAAATATTGTTAACGCAAACCATTTTTATTCGAAAAGACTTCATCTGTTTCAAATTGTTTCAAAAACATGCCCAAATTGAAAAGGAAAGGTGTTTGAGCAAGGTTTCTATACAAAGAACTCTCATCACATCTGTTTCAATCTAGTAAAACAGGCTTTCTACACGGAAGTTTTCTATAATCCCATTTAAAACTTTGTGGAATATTTTATGCAAACAATTGTTTTGAAAAAAAATACAGGCTTTTATACGATTAGTGTTTAAAAGAAATAATTGTTTTGCTATTTCTTTAACATGACAGTGCCACAATAATCTGGAGGAAGAGTATACTGATTAATATGAGTAAGAATCATTCATTTACACAATATGTGCTTTACTGTGCAAATATAAACTCCATTGAAATGGGAGAAAGAAGAAAACTGGGAAGTGGGAGTTGACAAAACTTTTGAAGATATGCTTCATTTTTCAAGCAGTTTCTTCTGTTTTCAGAATATGTAGTTTAATGGATGTGTAATTACGATTATGTCAGAAAACGTTACGGCTGAATGAACATAGCAAGGTCAGGGTCAGCAGCATTCCATGTAATTGTGATTACACCGGCTGTACTAGAACAATTAATCTACCACAAGACACTTCTGATCATGCTAAAATCCTCTAAGTACTAATGTTTTTGGTTTAAAATGACGTGAGAAGTCAGGGTTTTTATGTGTTAAGAAAGATTTTTGCTGGACCTTATAATGTGAAATTCCCAAAACTGTGCATTGTGAGATGACTCAATACACCTCTGGTCTACCCAAAAAAGTCTAGTGTCTTTTAAAGGGTCTTCACCAAGACTCCAAATTAAGTTGTACGCATTCAAAGAAACGAAGCACGAAACTCGTATTAATTACAGAGAGTATTATTATATTAGTTTATTATATTACACATAGGAACGGTCTATCCATGAATTCCAAAACCAATAGTAAGTAAATGTTGTATATCATCATTTGTACCAGTATCATCGAAACAAACAACATTCCACTGATTTTGCTACCACATTATAAGTTAACACAACGTCAATAAGATTAGTAGGAATAGTTTTATTTAAACAATAAAAACACTGTTTTCGAAATTTTGAATTGCTCCGAAATTCCAAATTTTGGCTCAATGGTACTTGTGAACAATACTCAGAACATGATGCGTAACCTCAGTCTAACAACATGAACCCAGTCTCCAGAACTTATTTGTCCGTCAAGATCTTTGGAGGGTAGAGTAAAGATCATGGTCGATGATTAATAGCATCATCCCAGAACCCCACATATTTTCGGAAGGAAGTGGTCACAAATTCGGTATTGAAGAAGTTAATATGTGGCTCTTGCCTTGTGAAATCTGGGCTAAAGGATGTTGATTTGGAAGTTATAACCGAGAATGTGCCCCGCATGGTCAACCATATTTATATAATATTGGATGTCTGAGGCTGATAAACAGAAAATATCGCCCGAGCCTAGATCAAATATCGGGCAGTCGAAGGACGAGCCTGAATTTTATTGTGGCGAGGGCGATATTTTCTGTTATCACCGAAAAAAGTCAGCCAATATCTTATTATTATGTCAGGAAGAAGCTCACTTGACAAAAATAGTTTTAAAATGGCTTCAAAACTAATAAAAAGAGAGTTATTTGCTTGGACGAGTTGCCCAAGATTTTTGTCGTATTGTGCAGTGTTGGGCGGAACGCGCTACCGACTGCATTATTGTACACCAGATGCATAATAATATATTTAAAACAGCATTACAGGGATTACAAAATCTATTGGAAAGTAGTATGTAGACCATTCTCTGTTTCAGTCAGCCACTAGATCATGGTATTTGTACACGTCTTCTTGCATTAGGCATGGATTATGTTCTCCTCCATTGGGACCGTCAGCTCTATGATCGGCACCTTGTACAATTAATATGTAACATGCTTTCAAACCGTATAGCTTTGTTCTTAAGACCAGTGATGGGCAGAGCAGTCGACTGCGTGTCTGAGGAACGGAGTCCCACAAAGTCGGTATTGGCTCCCATGCTGTTCCAACACTTGGATATCAGCGACTATCACGCAAACAACAACTAGACAATATGGCAGGATCTTGCCCTTCTTCACTCGGACAGAGCTGGACTGAAGTACATTGGTATGGCCATACTACATTTGCAACATATCTCAAGACCTGGATACTAAAGCTGAGTGAAGTTAAGATCCCGCTACTGCATTTCATCTTAACACCAAAGAGGCTCATTGCAAGCTCCCCATCAACCTCAATGGGGCGCCTCTGCCATCGATCATTCCTACACCACAACATATCGGGATGTGAAGATGATCGCAGCTTACTTTAATTCGGTAGCATATCGAGGGGGTCGCACGTGCAAGGTATCTTCGAGGAATAACCTCCTGTGGCCCCTTGCTGGATCTTCATGGGTCTATCCACCTACTCAATCGCACCACCGCGGCTCTAGTTTACAGCGCTGAGGCCCCAGCATGGTGCAATAGCTCTCACACCAAAAAAAGCTGGGCAAGTACTCAACGAGACCATGAGAACCATTACTCCATCTTAGTTTCCACCAATGCTTCAGGCATTGCACCTGCTGTGCTTTCGAAGAGCACTCACACACATATAAAAGTGGTGAACAAGGCTCTGTTGACAAAAAGCACCTGCTGCATAATACTGTCAAAGAATAACACCAGCTCGACAGACAGAGACGTGTGCTCTCATCGCCTTTTTTCTGTCGACACGCTGCTAACTCTCCAGCTCCCCATTCCACCCATAACTTACACACATGAACACTTGCTCGGCTAGAAGATACCCCCAAAGATCAGACTTAATTGACTTCACACCTTATAACAGAACTGCCACCTGGTAGCATCGTCCATGCAAGGAATTGCTCCCCCTTGAACATGATTCGCACAGGAATCGGTCGTTTCAACAGCAATATGCACAGATGGGGCTGCAACCGTCTCCAGACTGCCAATGTGCTCTCCATCACAGGACTGCAGATCAATTCTCAATGAGTGCCTATCTTTCGTCCCCCAGTTGGGAGTTTTTGTAGGGGGGGGGGGGGGGAAAACCCTTTTTTTTCTTCCAAAAAAAACCCAAATAATCAACAGTGAGCTGGCTCCACCAAATACAACACATTTAGCTGATGCCTAATACGCAAGAAGAAGAAGAAGCTCTATGATGATCACTGTCTTGGAGGGAAAAAGATGGTGATATCTGGTCTCTTAGCTGTCTCAGTGATTTCTGGATGCAACCCATTTGTGTGTGTTCCTTATATTGTTAATTAAAAAGTACTAATTTGATACTTTACAAACAGTGATGTATTTTGAAAGGACTGCGTTTTCATGAATTTTTAAAGTGGGAATTGCACATTTTGTTTCATATGCAATATGAAAATTAGCATTGTATTCCCTGGAAACTACGCGTACGCACTGCATGTTTTTATTTCGACAAAAAATCATGACATGCTGAGCTAAAGCGCCAAAGTTCACATTCAAAGTGATCAGAATGTAGATTAGTTGTACAAGAACATGTTGGCAAGGTCCCCATGTACGGTATTACCGCAGAGTATACAATTTGTGCTAATTTGCAATTTGCAGTGTGCATCCAAAGAAATTGTGCATGAAGGAACACAAAACATGTTACCCATCTGTGACGCAGTTGATGTTTTAAATAATTTGCATATTTACTAGTCTCCATTCTGAAAAAAAAGGAATTGCACCAAAAATGAGGCAGATTGATAAATTTTCTACGCTCATCCATTTTAACCCCATTGCAATGGCATTTACACAGTTAAGCTGGGTTTTCAGTTACATCATTTTGTCTGAATATGGTGAGAAATCTTTCTGATCACCACAAGAGTAAATTGCAGATAATCAGATTCAGTGAATTCAATAATCAGTGCTTGAAGTTAATTAAATGTATCACATTTTTTAAACATTGTAAATATTCAAGTCGCTTATCAACTGGTCCTGATAATGAAAAGAAAATCTTTTTTCAATACCTTTATTCTCTCTAATTTAACTATTTTTAGCTTCAAGTAGCTCAAATCCATTGTCATAAGCTAATCCAGGAATAATTTTGAAGACAGTTCCTCAAATTCAAAGGTAGAAACCAATGCTTCAGAAAGTCTTCATTGAAGAACTAAGACAGCATACAGTATTATAATAATTTCTTTGCCAAGCTCAGTAGCTCATTTATACATAACGTTTATCAACGTTTGTGCAGTAATGTTATGCGAACAATTCTTACCCAACATACTTTATGTGTTTCAAACATGTCATTGATTAAAGAAGGTTTAATCTGATCAAATTGATTTTTTGCAATATTATTATGCAGAGGACTCTCATCAAAAATCTGTTTGTAATCTGTTGAAACATGCTGTTGATCCATGAAAGGTTTCTCTGATCTATTAATTTTGTTCAATTATTCTGCACAAAATGTTTTTATGGTTTCTAGGCAACATTACCTGCTGCTTCCAAAATCTTGATGATGCAACTTTGTCATCCAAGATTCAAGATTCAATTTATTTGGCATAACATAATTATCGAACATGACAAAAATGTATAATACAGTATATTATATGATGATACATAATACATGAAATATCAGTTGTAAACTGTACTAAGATGAAAAGGTGCGGGATATGATATGCTAGGACCAGTAATGGACAACCCGATAGGGCTTATAGTTATTGATGGCCCTGTAATCCATAAGTAAAGTATACTCAATATTACAATAATTACAATATTACAATAATGACACAAGTAAGGTAAACTATTACATAGGTAAATAAACATAACAAAAAAAACCCAAACAATATATCTAAGCTAAACAAACACTTAACGGGAATACAGGATACGGGAATTGGACAAGAAAGACAGGCGACTATTCAACATATAAACGGTCCCCAAAAAATAAGTCCCCCTCTGGGATTGACCAGATTGTCATGAAAAAGCTCACTTTGATGGGTATATTTATTCGCATCAAGTAATTTATTTTTCAGGGGAACCAGTTTTCCATTTAATACAGTTCATCATTTGCTGAAAGGGAATGCTTTTCTAACAACAAGTTGTTGTAAAAATAACCCCAATTGATGTTTTCAAAACAGACCAAAAAAGTTGGCCCTTTTCACGTTCTAAAGTGCCACATGTTTACAAAAAAGTTCTTACTTGAAGTCTGCTTCAGTTTAGTTGTTTCAAACTGTTTCATTTGTTTCATTTAACATAACGATTCATTCCCCTTCTTTGTCGATGACATCATTCAACTTCACTATTTCTTGGTCTCCTTGCATGTAGGCATATTCATTGAGTCTATTCCTAACTGTCTGGAGACACATTGCGTTTCTCGGTTGCCTCGTCTTCTGTGTACATGCCCTCCCTCTAATTGACGAGGTGAAAAAGAAGAATAGTGAGACGATGTAATTATTTTATTAACATTCATTTTTGCTAATTCAATTTTTATGCAAAATAGTATGCAAAATGTTATTCCTTTATTTTAATATTACTACCTGTAATACCTTCGCGGGTATCTGCCATGTTAATGATGGCCATGTCCTGCCGTACTGTTGTACAGGGGGCTCCCATGACGAGGCAAACTTGACATCACCAGCTGATTCCCTTGCAATCTCTTTTACAAGAAACCCCTTCTTCCAGAAATGCAGTACACCTCGCTCGTTCTAACTTCAGATTTTAACAACCCATTGCAAGAGAAATCACATTGCCAAATGTGTAATGAAAGAGTCTTGCACATTGCCATTCTCAATCATCAATCGGTTCATGCCTAAAAGCATTCATTAAATTTAGCTTCTCTTTTCATGGACCCACACCTGAATCAATTTCATTTAAAGCCATATCTTTTCTTTTCAGACCCATTAATCACTGTATCACCTCTTGCCCTCATCATTACGAAAAGCTTATGTACTCATCGGGATTCAAAGGCTGCATAATTTGGCAGTGACATTTCAAATTGTTTTATGCAGTAAGGACCACATTAAAGGGCCCCATTTCACATTATGTTGCAAATAAGTCGCCAAAAAGTTAAAAGTGCAACTTTTTTTGGCCTGTTTTGAAAACATAATTTTTACACAAACGCTTGTTGTTAGAAAAGGGCATTACCTTTACAACAAATGATGAACTGTCTACATGGAAAAAAGTTTCCTGTAAACAAAAATTATTTGATGGGAAGAATACACCCATCAAGTGAGTTTTGTCATGACAAGTCTGGTTAGCCAAGAGGGGGATTATTTTTTGGGGACACCGTTATATGCATCCTTGAGCATTTTGAGATAGATTAACAGGGGTAAAATTCGTAAATGTTTCATACAGGCTTAAAGGGTGAATAGACATGTTCCTCTGTTCCCCAAGGATTCAAAAGTATAGTTTGCTATATCTACAACTCTTCAAGGTCACTATGGTGGGAGATATTTCTAATAATCCGATTTGTTCCAAATTGGTTTCAAATTGTTCGTATGGGAATGTTAATCAGCTCAAAGGTATTTAGCAGACGCTTGAGTGCTGATCCCCAATAGACCATGTGGGCCTTACCAGTATTTTCCCCCTTGTATTAGACATTAATATCCAACTATGAACAATTTGAGCCCATTTTCAAAGGAATCTGTGCATTATAAAATTTTTATCCCATGGTGACCTTGAACCATTTTAAGCCCATTGTGTTAAAAGTAATTGTTTTTTAAAAATCAATAGGACCAGAAGAACGTGCCTGTACACCTTTTAAACCCGAATGAAACATTTACACATTTTACCCCTGTTAAATTACCCCATCGATCAGTGGTAAGCAAGTAGTTTCCCTTCCCTTATGGAAGGGAAAATGGAATTTCCCGAACATTATATTGAAATCATGCCAGTTATTTGCAAGCCATGAGATTGAGCTAAGTACTATAAATATATAGCTTGGGGTTTTCCAAGTTGTTGTATAAGTTGTGTGTTGCAAAACAGCTCATCTACCAAGGACACAGTTCAGTGGGTTGTACTTATACATGCATTAACACGAACTGACCTTGTGTGATCTGGGTATCATATATCATACCCAAAAACCAAGGGGCATATTTTCTAAATACACTGGTGAATGAAAGCTACGGAACTGTGCCGAAGGGGATTGTGATTTTACTAGCTCATAGTGTGAACCGTCTACCGTCTGCTAGTAAAATTCCATTGAGTGTATTATTACTGAATTTTGATTGCGTTTTGGACATTCTAACTTCTTGAATCAATCAATCTGATTAAAATCATATTAAAGCAATGTTATTATAAAATTCAGATTATTCGTGCACAATGCTCATTTGTTTGTGTTTAAAACACTTTGCCGGGACTTTGGGCTAGAAGAAATCATGAAAGGCTGTTGCGTGACCTTGAAAATCATTTGGCCTAAAAACCAGTCATTTCAAAGCGCGACTATTGTTTTGGGACACATTGCATATTGTGCTGTCAGGCACTGTCTGAACCTCACATTTATCGTTTTTTTGTGTTTCTTTTCAAACTTGAATGCATACGTTTCAAGATTTGAATCAAGTCTATCCGGTCGAAGCGTGAGTACAAAGTAGCAGCGGCCGCGCCCGCTGTTGAGATTTCAATGTAGGGAACTGTGAAATTCATTGGACATCGCATGTAAAAAAATATGCGATTTTTCTTTCTTCTTGCACACTTACAAACAATAATTCACGAAACTACAACTACCAGCAGACCTAGGAAACCCAGTTTTGTGGATATATTTCATTTACAGAATCCAGGAGAGGAGGAGATATTTGATGAAATTGACGCTTGTGACTCAGCACATGTATAGTGTGTGAAAGCAGACTCACCGTGTATTCTCTATGGGGATTCGCCTTGAAGATAAAGTTGAAGGCCATATTTATTGCCAGCGGGAAATTCGAAATTATCTGTAATTTTCTCTCTCATGTACATCGATAGAGGAGATCAAGCTGTACACAAACGCTTGTTGTTAGAAAGGCATACTTTCAAAGATGAACTTGGGGGGGGGTAACAACAATTACATGGAAAAATTGTTCCTGTAACAATAAATTATTTGATGAAGAACTACCACCATCAGGGTGAGTTTTGTCATGACAAAGTCCTTGTTCTCCAGAGGGGGACTTATTTTTTTGGGGGACCGTTTATATGCTCCTTGAGCATTTGAGATAGATTAACAGGGGTAAAATTCGTAAATGTTTCATACAGGCTTAAAGGGTGAATAGACATTTTCCTCTGTTCCCCAAGGATTCAAACGGATAGTTTTGCTATATCTACAACTCTTCAAGGTCACTATGGTGGGAGATATTTCTAATAATCCGATTTGTTCCAAATTGGTTTCAAATTGTTCGTATGGAATGTTAATCAGCTCAAGGTATTTAGCAGACGCTTGAGTGCTGATCCCCAATAGACCATGTGGGCCTTACCAGTATTTTCCCCCTTGTATTAGACATTATATCCACTATGAACAATTTGAGCCCATTTTCAAAGGAATCTGTGCATTAGAAATTTTGATCCCATGGTGACCTTGAACCATTTTAAGCCGCCTGTGTGTAAAAGTAATTGTTTTTTAAAAATCAATAAAGGACCAGAAGAACGTGCCTGTACACCTTTTAAACCCGAATGAAACATTTACACATTTTACCCCTGTTAAATTACCCCATCGATCAGTGGTAAGCAAGTAGTTTCCCTTCCCTTATGGAAGGGAAAATGGAATTTCCCGAACATTATATTGAAATCATGCCAGTTATTTGCAAGCCATGAGATTGAGCTAAGTACTATAAATATATAGCTTGGGGTTTTCCAAGTGTTGTATAAGGTGTGTGTTGCAAAACAGCTCATCTACCAAGGACACAGTTTCAGTTTGTTGTACTTATACATGCATTAACACGAACTGACCTTGTGTGATCTGGGTATCATATATCATACCCAAAAACCAAGGGGCATATTTTCTAAATACACTGGTGAATGAAAGCTACGGAACTGTGCCGAAGGGGATTGTGATTTACTAGCTCATAGTGTGAACCGTCTACCGTCTGCTAGTAAAATTCCATTGAGTGTATTATTACTGAATTTTGATTGCGTTTTGGACATTCTAACTTCTTGAATCAATCAATCTGAAAATCATATATAGCATGTTTTTTTTATAAACTTCAGATTATTCGTGCACAATGCTCATTTGTTTTGTGTTTAAAACACTTTGCCGGGACTTTGGGCTAGAAGAAATCATGAAAGGCTGTTGCGTGACCTTGAAAATCATTTGGCCTAAAAACCAGTCATTTCAAAGCGCTACTATTGTTTTGGGACACATTGCATATTGTGCTGTCAGGCACTGTCTGAACCTCACATTTATCGTTTTTTTTGTTTCTTTTCAAACTTGAATGCCATACGTTAAAGCTTTGAATAAAGTTACATATCCGGTCCGACGTGAGTACTAAGTACACGGCCGCGCCCGCTGTTGAGATTTCAATGTAGGAACTGTGAAATTCATTGGACATCGCATGTAAAAAAATATGCGATTTTTTTCTTCTTGCACACTTACAAACAATAATTCACGAAACTACAACTACCACAACCATAAGAAACCCAGTTTTGTGGATATATTTCAATTACAGAATCCAGGAGAGGAGGAGATATTTGATGAAATTGACGCTTGTGATCAAGCAAAGTTTTAAGGTGTGAAAGCAGACTCACCGTGTATTCTCTATGGGGATTCGCCTTGAAGATAAAGTGAAGGCCATATTTATTGCCAGCGGGAAATTCGAAATTATCTGTAATTTTCTCTCTCATGTACATCGATAGAGGAGATCAAGCTGTACACAGAAATTGTCATGTTGAATGACAAGGACTTCCAAGAATAAGGTAAAACAATAATTAAAAAAGTATGAAAAATACACATACGGTGACATTACCGGTGTAAACATGCATAAAGCAACTTTCAATTTTACCACGCGTTTAATCATAATTCCCACGAATTTTCCACGGTACGTTGGTGCAATAGATTGCAAGATAGGTACGATATAGTATGATGTCGCCAGAGAGAGAAGAGAGAGAAGAGAGAGAAAGAGAAGAGAGAGAGAGATCCAATTGGACAATGTTAGGCTATGTTTATGATGCTGCAGTAATATTCTATTTTTAGATATCGGAGAAACTATCTGTGAAATATAGTGCTCACACCAGTAAGACTCTTGGACGATCACTGAACGCCAGTTGCGCTCTGTAAAATACTTAATTGCGGCTTGTGGCAGAAACGACATGTACATCGCAATCATGGCAATCATGAATTACGAAAGAGTTCAGGATAAAAGCATCTTTTCTCCGCTCTATGTATTGCGGTGCCCTAAAGCATCTTTTCTCCGCTCTATATATTCCGGTGCCCTACCTTCTGGTACGTTTGCTTTGAGGGTACATTGCTATACATTATCCCCTGATTTGTCCAAGCCTTACTGTTCCTTTAACAACAGGCGGTTCAACAGATGTATTTCAATTTCGGTAATATATAACAGTACGTATTGTTATAAATTTTGCATTGCCAGTTGAGGCTTTACGTTACAAACGCAACAATTAGGATTATAACTAAATTATTATCAAATATCTTACCTATGCACGTCCTGCACGGTTGCCTCCATAGTTTATTTTGACACTATTCACTTATCAAAATAAGATAGAGGCCTTTATTCAGATTTTGACCTGTAAATAACTAGGATGGCCTTTGACGCCTTTACAATATACATTTCCGTGTGATAAAATGATACCGTGACCTATATCTATTTATAAACTCGCTGCTTTCCGTGCCATGTTCTATTTGGCTAGCCCGTACCTACTGTTGCTCTTTTGAATCCTCTCACTTACTGAAATTATGTTATTATTCATAGTAAATATATACATTCCCTGGTAAAAGTAATTAAATCGGAACAGATTGTTGGCTACTGTTAACCCTCGGAGCCTTACAGGGATTAGAGATACTTAGAGTTTCCAAATTTCTCATTTCCCCTAAAAAGTTTGAAAATCATGCTTTTATATGTTTACACCGACAAAACACAGAAGACTGCTTTTGCGATTTTACCTTAATCATCTTAAAATATAAAGCATTAAAACCAGATCTTAAATTTTTTTTCCGAGAAAATTCATGAAGCTAGAAAATGGTCTACCTTTCTCCGGGAAATCTTAATAAATCTGAGACAAACATAAATACAGTGTGAGTAAAAAACACAACCTTTATTCAGAATAAAAAAATAATTCAAATAGTCAAGAATTATTTTTGCTCAAATGTTTGCATTGGTTATAAAGCGAGGTAAACATGCTTTCAGAAAACGTTTATTTGGTGTCATTTGGATTTTGGAGGAAGAAATTATGCCTATTTTGCTGAGAGACTTAAAAATCCTGTTTGGCCAATTTTGAGCCAAACAAAGATGCATCGTTTAAATAGAGTAACATGGTCTTCAGCAGTGATTTGAGTAAAAACTTTAACACCAAATTATTGTTAAACAATAGAAGGTGGGAGAATAATTGAAGGATTATAAAAATAATATCCCGGAGATTACAAAAGAAAATGCTGAGTGAAACAATGTTCAATTTCCCAAATAAGAAAGTCAAGATAGCTGGTGTAAGACCACAATTTACTTCGGTTCAGCAAGATTTCATGGTTTTAACCTACAACGAAACTTAGGAGCCAAAGTGAAACCATAGAAGGTTTGTATTCCGCTTGAAAAAAGAGTGCGATATTGAATTTAAGTTTTAATTCCAATTTATTTATAGAAAACTTCAGCTTTAGTTCTTCTCGCAATTTATGGACGCTGAGTAAACTGTATTTGTGCAAAACAATTACCTTAGAGATGTTAAACAAAAATGAGGGATTTTCAATAACTGACTCTTAATGATTGAACAATGGTAATTTAATATGTTGAAGATATTTTATAATTATGTTACACAATAGACCGTTTTATTCAAACTGATATGTTTTTGTGGAGAAGCCTTCGATACCATCTGAAATTGCATGTGTGAATTGTCTTTGTGTTATGGTATACGTCGCGTCGGTGTCGATCTCTCCGCATTGTATGGCTAAAATCGGCCTCCAAATCCATTTCGTTCAAAGATATAGAAAAAAGCTGCCGTTTAATGGTTATGCCATCAATATAGCACAGTAATGAATAGGACCTTTGCAATGTACAGGGTTTGTCCCAAAATAAAATGCATCCTCGCATTGGTGCTATAATTTCAAAATTAATGAGAATTATTCAAATTTTATAACATGGCTGATGACGAACTTGTTCGTAATCCTGTCTAATTTTTGTCCAATTACGGTTCACGTTTTGAAAACAAAGTGTTTTGGTTTTATGTTAACCCGCTGTCAAATTACCCCATTCCAAGTTTGCGTTAGATCGTTGAAGCAAGGTTCACCTTGATGAAAAGTTGAATTAAACGTCTTTTAACTACAAAAATCTCCTGGTAGTAATCTTTTATTTCACCTTAACTGCATAAGGGGGGGGGGGGTTCCTAGGTACCCAAACTTATTTTTTCAGTGGCGATTTTTAACGCTGCAATATATTTGGTTTATAATTTGTGTAATTGTTATTATTATGCAGGGTTCACTTTGAAACGTGGACCCACCCTCCTCACGTGATCACCTTTCTTCACCTGTGCCAATTATTTATCACGTCAGGATTTCACCCATTACTTCAATTGCTTTACAAAAAACAAAGGCACGGGTATCACTATATCTGCAAATTTGTTAGTCCAGGCTTCACCCTTGATTTATTTCCAAAGGTGCCCTTCACTTTGTCAATTTTGGCAAGTCTGAAGCTTTCACCACCGTTCACCATACTGAAATACATAGTTCAAGCTTCATTACTGTTTCATCATACTTGCCATTGAAAAGTTTAAGCTTCACCACTGTTTCACCTTTATCTATTAGCTTTTGATGTATTTCAAGCTTCGTCTTTCACAACCATACTTCACCAATGTTCATTTATTACAAGACCATGGATAAAATATGATCAAATCCTGAAATTCCACACTTCTTACAAAAAAAACAAGTCAATCAGGTTTCAAAGATGCAGCAACATTATTATTTTTTGTTTTAAGCCAATGTTCCTTCAGATACATTTTTTGTTGTATAACAATAAAAAACAAAAGATTATAATATGTATACAAACCCTGTTTTAACTACAAATCTTGTTTACTAACACTCTTGTTAACTGTTAAACAACAATTATCTACGTTAAAACTGTTCCTTGTTCCAGACAAGTTCAAGGTTTGCATTGTTAGCTTGACATTGGGTGTTTCTAAATAAATGTACACAAAAATGATCATGTTGCATTTTGATCATCATTTTTGAGTTATTGTGTAACCTCCGTGTTTATAAGTGAATGTTAATTTTATCAAAAATTGCAGGCATACTCTAAAATTGTTTTGTAAACTAAGTTTCTGATGAAAGAAGGGAGGGATAGATCCACAAAGACCAATAGTTTGAAGGTCTTTGGGATCCACATGAAAAGGAAGTGCAAACCTGGGGGTACATACGCTCGACCACAAAAAAAACACTCCTGTTTATAGAGAACAACCTTTAAAGAAAAGAAAATCAAAATATAATATAAAACACAAGCTAAAATTGGGGATGGTTTTTTCATTATCTCGTGCATAAGGACCGAACCATGGATTTAAATTTATGTTTGTGTACACATTACATTTAGTACTTGTTAATACATTGTTTAACACCCTTACATTGTAAAAACATGTTTTGCGTGGTTTACAAAAGCTTTTCAAATTTCCTATTACATTAGCTGGTACACCTCATTCAAGCAACTGTTGGCTGGGTTATTGTGCGACTACTGATGATGGACCACACAATTTACCTTTCCCATAAACCCACTAATTACAGCAGGTCCGAACACTATGAAAGCAAAGCAAACAAAAAGAGAAACCTCTTAAAGTACCTGAGAATTTATGAGAGTATCATTATAGAAAGTCTTATGCATGATTACAGTGATCTCAATGCTTTTTGATTAATTAGTAGTGTCACTAAACTATGAGCAAATGATGGAGGAAATTGCCTAGGAGAAACATCTGCACAATATCAAACACACACTGCATGCGAATATGTATAATTGATTGGTTATGTACTGGCAAAGTGACAGCATCATGTACAGATGATTTTAATATACCGGAGCAATTTCCTGATCACTTCATTCCAATATTAGTGTACCTGTTGCAACCATGTGCAGTGGGGACTATTCACGAATGTATAAGCCAAACTCTAGAAGGGGTAAGCATTGTTACAGAGAGCTAAAGTTTGGTGGTGAGATGATCAAAACCAGTGTTTCTTTTAAGGATTTTTCCCCAAGAGTGATGTCACTCTTGGGTTCACATTTCCAAGAGTGAAATCCAATTTCAAAGAGTGAAAAAGACATCTAAAGATTATGTGGTGCATTGTGTGTGTTGATGTGGGTGCGAGCATAATGTGTGGTGTGTATGTGGGTGATGTGTGTATGTGTGTGTGGTGTGTTCTGTGTGATTTCAAGAGACAAGAGGTGTGAAAAAATGCATCAAAAGATTTTTTGACGTTTGCATTGTGGGGTTGGGGGGGGGGGCTCGCATGTATGTTGATGTAGGTATATGTATGTGTGTTGTGTGTGTGTGTAGGTGTATATAGATGTGGGTATGTATAGGTGTATGTGCAGAGGAACACATCCAAGATATTACTGATAGTCAATTGAATGTTATTCTTTTGGCAAAGTTTATTCTTCATAGGCTTGACTCAGTACTATATACTAAACAAAAACATTATTCACAACAGTGCTGAAATAATATTTGTTTTAATTTAGATATTTGGCAAAAAACATATAAATAATAGTGTTATTGGAAAGGGTTTACTAAGTGTAAGGGTGACAGATCGCCCCGCTTTTTTTTCCAACCGGGGAATATCGCATGCAACTTGGGTAATCTCCCGGGGTAGGTGGGTTAATCGGAGTCCTGACCATTTGAAATTAAAAATATTACTTTTTATTTGCTGTAACTATTTCGCTGAAACAAACCCGTAGCTAGCTATGATTTTAATTCCTGGTTCTAAAAAGATAGCTAATGATCAAGATTTACCCTTGATGTTGGTGAAATGTGTATGTTATTCCTTTACGAGGACCTACTATAAGGTTTTGTGATCAAGTATGCTTTCGCATTGTTCCCGAAGCCCGATATATTTGTCAGGGTGTTGAAAAAGTTGATCCAGTAATTCATTCGTTCAAATACCATCTTTTATGGTGAAAATTCACATTTGACACTGGAATTTAGCCGGGGAGAAAATCAGTAAATGCTGTCAATAAACTCCCCATAATCATAATATTGAGCAACCAAACGGAGCAGTAAGAGGGGTCTTCCAGTGTCCATCGGCAAACAAGAACGATCGATTGTGCTGTCGGTAGAGCGGCACACATTAAGCATAATTAAGTCTCAGAGATTGCAGTTTTTGACATCAAGCTCAGTTTTCACAACAAGCTCGTTCATGATCACTGACGATTAACGCAAATTAATAACCACCAAGTGTACGCAAATATTAAGTTAAAAACCGAAAATAACCTAATAATCATGCGAAGAATTAAAATAATAATCATAAATTTTTAGTAATTCCACGCCCTTTCATCTACCTGTTTTCCCCACCTCCCACTTACGCTCTCAATATCATTCATTACCCCCCTTCCTCCCTTACTTCCTTCTCCTCATTTGGAGTTAAAATTCTGAAGACAAGTATCGAGAAAATAGCAGCTCACAAAGGCACGGGGATGGAACCTTGACGAGGAGTGGGAAACCCGTCGACTATGACGCCATTACGCCCATGTGTTTGTTTACGTTCTTCAGTTCGCGAGTCGGATTTTGTAACATGGAGGTGGAAAATATTCATGTCTCTAGTGCACGTCTTTGCGGATAGGAATATAGGTTATAATTTTCAACCGCGAGCAAAATCAACCGCGATCAAAATCGACTCCTCTTTTATAACAGTCCATATTGTTTGGTTTAGTTTTCACCCGTTCTCTCTTTACTTTTGCTTTGGTGTTTGCCGCCGACTAAGGCGGTGTGATAGAAGGGATGTCCCACGGGATGTTCCTTAGTTACTTTAAAATTATACCAGGTAATTGTATAATTTCTTGCTTGAGACGAGCATTTTGTTATTTATTGTTCATCTTATCTGATGTGGGTCTACCCTATAGTTCATACAGGTGTGTTTTAATTTTAATAGGTCTATTTGATTAAATATTTACGAAGCAATGCCGTATTAAAATGCAGAAAACAAATTAGTGTCTTTTTCGCCACATTTTTTGACGCGAAATTAAAACCAAGGTTTGGCCCCTTAATTTTTTTAATGAAAAACTTCTGGAGTTTTTATTTCTTTATTGTTGAGTTTCTTTGAAGCCTTATAACATGTGGTGGATTTCATCTAAAACAATCCTTTAGGAAAGGGGGTTATTTAGGGGGGGGGTCCCTAGAACCCCCCCCCCCCCCCCCCCCGTTATGCAACGGAGTGCAAACCCCTTATGCATTAATGTTAATGTAATAAATATGTGTCGTTATGGTATTATCCACGGTCTTGGATCGTCTTTGTAGTTTTCCTCTCCTATATTGAGAAAAACAGTGAAGACAAATCAGGAAATTTGAACAGTCATGGTGGAGAAAAGGATAGGCCGTACAGATATCTCCAACCATTTCAACATTTTTAAAATAATTTTGAAATTATAGCCCCAAAACCATTTCAATTTCATTTGGTTTTATCCATCCGCTGCAATTTTACATTAGTCACGCTGATTTGTCAGACCCACTGAGATAAATTTTGACCAAGTCGTATTTAAAGTTACTATTTGAAATATGAGTAGAGCAAAATACTGTACAGACAATAAAATAACCGTGGATATAATAACACAATTACGACAAATACTTTGTAATTTATTTTTTTTTAAACAGACCAGGAGTAGTACCAGGAGATTTTGTAGTTAAAGAATTTTATCAACTTTTCAAGGTGAACCTGCTTCAACGATCTGAAGAAACTTGGAATGTGGGATTTAAAGCGGGTTGACATAATAGCCTTTGTTTTCAAAACTAGTGAACCGTATCAGACAAAATTTGGACAGGATGTACGAAAAGAGTTTGTCAATCAGAATACGTTACAAATTGAATAAATTTTTCCCCAGTAATTTTGAAATTATAGCACCGACTGCGAGGATTGCATTTATTTGGGACACACTGTGTATACTATCGCTTCTACCGCAAGTTTGCTTCCACGATTAGGTTCGGTGGAGGGGTGATGTATGCAAGTGCCAGGCTCTATATCAATAGAGAAATGATATAATAAATCGGAACAAGCACCTTTAAAATGATTTCGAATATTTTATTTCTTCGTTTTAATTTAAGGTGTTGTTACTACTAACGCTAAAAATTTAAATCATTGTGAACTATGTACAAGTATTATGTAAAATTGAATTTAATTTAATTAAAGTTTAAAATGCCTTGACCTCACTCCCTATCTGGAAAGTTTACGCGAGTATTTCAGTCTGTGTATACAATACATACTAGTCGACCAAAATGAGGGAATTTTCAACCCACCCCAACGAAACATTTACAGGGTATTCACAGGGTACACAAGAAAAAATAATAGCTTTTCTTGGACAACAATATTTGGACAATTCCGGAAAAGGGAGGTCCAAGACTCTCCCCGGGGGGGGTGGACGATGCTATTGATCTAGTTATGGACCCTTATGGTTCTTTTCATGCATTTTCCTCGGGTGCATTCTACATCCCCGGCGTTGCCCAGGAGGTTGTTTTCAGCTTGGGCTTTAGTCCTTGCAGGGAAGCTAAGTGGACTAATTATACAAAAAAACAAGCTGATTTCGATTTAACATAAAATGCGAGGGAGGCTACAGCTCAAAGTCACCCTAATTTTTTTTAAAAACTCTCAAGTTCAAGTTATTTATTCAGCATAACATATCGTACATGACAAAAATGTATAATACAGTATAATATATGACAGTAAATAATACCAAGAAGTCATCATTGTAAACTGTACTTAAGATAAAGGTGAGGGATAGATATGCTAGGACCAGTAATGGAAAACCCGATAGGGCTTATAGTTATTGCTGGCCCTGTAATCCAAAAAAGTAAAATATACTCATAGTACAATAGTACAATATTACAAATGACTCACGTAAGGATGATATAAAATATTACATAGGTCAATATACATAACAAAAAACAAACAAAAACTAAACTAGACAAACACTTAACGGGGATACAGGATACGGGAATTGGACAAGAAAGACAGACTTCTCAACATAACTTGCTGAGGTATATAATACTATTGCATAATGAGGAAGCAGAGGTTGAAGAGGTAGAGGTGAGGAAAAAAGTAAGGAATAAATTAGAATGAGATGATGGAAAAATTAAAGTGAGGGGACGAGAGAAAGAAGAAACAAGGCTTGGTGAGTAATTTATTAAGAATTGCAAATTGATTCAATCTTGCTTGTATAGCAAAAGAAGAGTTAAAATTTGATACACATTGAAATTCATATTTTATATCACTGAATATTTTGAGCCCGCATAAATTTACTAGAACCAAGTTGCTTTTAATGAAGGCATGATTGTAATATATGTTCAAGGGGATTCTTTGCGTTCACCAGCCAAAAGTCCTACAAAGGACGGTACTTTGTTTCGACAGAGAACATCGGGACCTTTGACCTTGTCTCCTTGATCAATGTTGGCCTTTTAGAAAGGAAACTATGGAAAAATACATGCAATTTCTGATAAGTTTTATATTTTAAAGAAAAATTATCAAGAACAATGACATTCCTTCATATTATCATTCATGTTAATTTCGTAATTAAAAATGTAAAAAAAGGGGCAAAGGAAATCGAATGGTTCTGACAGGAAGTTTAAAATGCTGGACGTTTTTAAAGGCCAAAATTAGGGTAGAGATCCCTTATTTTCAATTTATTTATCATCGATTCCAGTTGTATCTGCAAAAGTGTGTGTGATATTTGCGGAACAGCCAAATCAAAAGGGTATGACAAGAAACCTGTTGGTGCTGGGCACCATGTATGCCCCGCGCAATGGCGAATTATTTAAAACATCCGAAAATAGCCAACGAATTGAGCGATAAATAAAATTTCCAAACAAAAATGCTAGTGTAGGGTGACTTTATTTGAAACTGATGTATAAATAATGGGTATAGTAAACTTAATCAAGTTCACTATTATCTCTTGTTCAAGTTTACTGTAGTACCTAAATCGTAGACTAGTCCATCGTAACTGCTGTCAGCTGTCACGATATTGTCAATATTTCTGTTGAATATGCAATGTATAACCAGCATGCTGGCACTTCCGCCCAACTGGCGAGCTGATATTTGACCCCACCTTAAATCACGTGGAAATAGAACCTTGTACAGATCCAATATAAATTTGTAAAAAAACACTGAAATCACACTCTATCTCACACTCTATCATCATTTTACTTACAAAAAAACTATTTTGTGTTTGCAATAATATTTATGCCATGTTCTCACAACCATTACGTAATTTTAGCATGATCATCATTTCATATTGTCGTGACAGTTGTGATGACCAAGGGACTTCAGGCTTCAATGCAGCAAAAAACTCCATGTCTGTCAAATTATCCCACATCTATAGCCCCGCGCTCCCGCGCGGGGCAATAACACTGGAGCGTCAAAGACGTAAATTGAATTCGTGACGGAACGTACTGAAAAATAACAAAATCTTATGGAAAGACCTTTATGTGAGCGCTGTTTCTAATACCAAGGTTCATTTGTTAGAACAAACACCTAAAGGTAATAATTACATAGGTTTCGTTTAAAGGTAATATAATGCGGGATCCAATTTCAGGGTTATTTGTTAGATTGTAAATATTGTTCTCAGAAAGATGTTTTCAATGATAAGGAACACCTACCAAGGGCTAGTGCCTCTTATTGATTTCGTTTGATATGGCACAATGGGCACACGGCAGAGGCTAAAAACCAAATTCATTATTCTCATTCTTTAAACACATATTCAAAATGAGAGCTTGTTAGTAGCATTTTACTATTAAATTCGGTAGATTTTATCAATGTACTACCAAAGTTTTGCAAATTATTGATGGGGCTCATAGGATCAAAATAAGTAATAGTTTTGACTGTATTACATGCTTAGTTTACCAATGAAGGGGCACCAAAGGTAAACATCCATTGCATTTCCAATGGGGCTCTTGACCTTGTTCCCCTACTTCGGTAAGTAAGAATTTAAAACTCAAAAACTATTCCTTATTTATCCTATGAGCTCCATCTATAATTTGCACCGTTTTTTTAAATGTCCAAATCAGGAGATTTTACAATTTGCCCCCCTATTTTTACCCTTTTTATTGATGTTTGCTGTTTTTAGCCTCTAACTCAAGAACTTCGCCGCCAGATAGTACAAACTATACCTTTTGGAGTACTTATGATTAAACTAGAACTGGTATAATTTGCAACATGATGGATCAATTCGTAATTTGACCCCTGCTGTTATTGAACTTTGAACTCCCGAAACAACATTTTCCCCACCCCCTACAATAAAAACTCACTTTTTTTGGTAAATGTTGACACCCCTACCTACCAAAATCAGTTGAAATCAGATTCTGTAAAAATTTTCACGTGAAACTTACTTTAGAAGGTAATAATGGCTTTTTTTTTTGCAGCGAAAACCGATCGAGGTGGCCAGCATATGATCGTTAGCAATTCTATACTAACCCCATTTCCCTAAACAGAGAACTGAGAGATTCTTTATTATTTTCAATAGGAGTTTTGAACAAGTGTCTGCAAAAATAAAGCAAGCTGATTCATATTCAAGATGCATTATATTAAATATCGGTTGTATACGCTGGGACATTGTACCGAAAAAAATGTTAACGCGGTAGGTCTGCCTTCATTACAAACCTTAAATATGCCGACCTACTGATGTCTTTCTACTTAAAAATAATGTGTTTGATTGAGACAACATTTTTAAAGTAGAAAATAATGTGGGCACACCAGACCAGAGGAGAAATGGCGCATATCTGGTCTCCACTGGATGGAGCAACAGGAAAAGACAAGACCTTGCTGAATTCATGAAGCAACCAGACGTTGTACTCGTCTTGGCTCTAAGCATAATTTTGAGAACTACTGTGTTTAGACTCGATAAGAAGACCCTGTAAAAAAGGCGTATTCTGAAGTGTCATGGTAGAGATATAATTTTACTTGCGGAGAGAGATTTGAATTAATTTGATTGAAATTTTAAATCACCTTAAAAATTTAACCACAGAATGATGATCGGCGATGGGCTCTTTACAATGACAATCCGTATAGTTTCAGGGCAAATTTGTGACCCCCCAAATCAAATGCCACAAACCGTAAAAGAATGTAGCTAAAGACAAAATCGACACCAGTTTCAAACAAATCTGAGTATCGGGAAATTTTAACCCCAAGATGGCCTTGAACATAACGCGTACTAAGGTCGGAACCTATACAAATTTACTTTGTAATTTTTTTAACAAAGACAACAACATGCATCTTGTACCATAACACAATGTGCCTGATTCAAACCTGACCCCTTTATTTGACATTCTATTACCTCTCTGCCCATTATTGAAAATGCAGCATTCGGATTGGTCAGTTTACTGCCCATTATTCTGGCAATAATGGGTCCGCCATGCATTTCCTTATTAATCAAGCTTGCTTTAGGTATAGAAATAGAAATAAAGGGTTTGCAGTGCCTTTATGGCTCATAATGTATCCTCGGCCATGATAAAACTTTCAAAATGCGCCGGGCTGCCCATTCGCCCATTATTTAGTTTTTTTCTGACCTCGGACACATTATTCTCCCATATTGATACTGAATCACACCCTTTTTTCTTAATTGTTCCACGCACATCTCACTTCAGCATCCTTTTACTCGATAAACAAACAGCTTCAAACCTTTTTTCCAAAATTCGAGAACGAGATCCTGATTTTGACTCTACTGTTGAAAGCGACGCGGACTCTTAAATCAAACCTCCACCAGTATCACGCTCCTTGGTAATTTTACCTAGTGATCGAAACAAAGTGTCCTGGAATCTGCCAGACTTTCCGAAAAAGCGCATTGTCTGTCCTACATCATAAGTTTCTATTCAAATGAGTCCGATTTTATTTGACATTTTGGTAAGACCAACTACATTAATGTTACAATTTCTTTCCGATTTTTTGATTAGACAATCAAAAATAATCCGATAATTCCCCGAGCTAACTGTTGATGCTGTCTACAGAAAAATGAATCGATGTTTTAAACAATAGAGACGCAACTCTTAGTTAAGACCAAATTGTTTTTTCAATTTTGCTTTTTTTTTAATTTTCGGTTTTTTTGTTTTTTTGTTAATATTTTTATCACATATTTGATCATTTGATTATAGGCCACAACTTTGTACAATGCTTACACCGAGACCACTGTTTTTATACGCTCTATAAATTCTCTGGTATTAATTAAATATTATTATTATCATTATTATAATTACTAATTTTTTATTATTGTTGTTATTATTAATATTATTTACAGAATTTTAATAGCCCTCCCCTGCTGCGTGCTTGACCTTTGATGCCTGTTTTTTTTTTTAAATAAGGCAAAATTATGACAGAACCCTGTATCCAATCGTCGGGTAGAGATCTCTCGATTGCTATTGTCCTACTTAGCTGTACGTAGCATGTATTATTTTCCCAGGTAACACATTTGTACTGATTTGTCTTAATAAGGTAGACGGATTGTTGTTTCCCAATCGAAACAGTGTGAAGACTCGAGTACTATTTAAAATGCACCGTAACATAAGCTCTGTTTACATTACCTTATATTATTTTATTTCGTCGGGCGCTATGGGGAATTGTCTGCGCCTGACGTATAGAGTTCTGTCCTCTTTTTCCACACAAGAATTACCTTGCTCCTCTCTTGGATTTTCATTTATCGATTTTAACTATTATATGAATTAATATAAACACATAAAAAAAGCAAAAAATAAAAAAAATAAAAAAAATAAAAAAAATCTTCAGAAATAGCTTTCAAAATTCCCCCAACTCTATATTAAAACAGAAAACAAAAAACCCCAAACCAGAACTCTAAAGGAAATGAGAGGCACATACGGTACCTGTATCAATCCCGACATAATCAGTCTCAATTCACCTCGCAGGTAAAGAGAAGTTTCCCTAGCTCGCAAAATTCTCTGTCAACTGACACGGGGTGTCGTGCATGCTGTTAACTAGCTTTCATTTAAATTTACTTTAAAGCAAGGAGACTTATCTTGGTCTCAGTATAATACCTAACTACTGTATCTTGGCATAATCAACTTGTTTCAAACTATGAACTTACAAAATTACTTGGTTTATTACCTAAATTTAAAGGAGGTTATACTCCCACCTCTTACCTATGACCTAATTAACAACCACGTTCTTGGTTAGTTTTTCATTTCATAAACCTAAATCTTGTAAAAGAAATGAGAGGACAGACGGTTACCTGCCATCAGCCGACTCGCTTGAATCTATTTTGATCGGTGCTTTGGTGAGAGAGAGAAATTTTTCTGTTAAATTAAATAATAAATTATAACTTGACACTAAGTGTCTGACATGCTATGCTTTATTTTCCGTCCACCCTTTTTTAAAAAGCCCTGGGGGAACGCCCCCTGGGCCGAAACCTTATCTTGGTTTTCTAGCACACGTTTGAAGTAAGACCTATGTTCAAAACTATAACTCGACAACCACGTTCTTTGGTTAATACCATGTTCAAAACTAGACACAATAAATATTACTTGGGTACATCACCTTGTAAAGGAGGAAAGCTCCCTCCAACTATACAACACATTTATTTTCTTTCGAGTTTAATAGAACACTAAACGGCTTAAAGAACATACATTATCATAAT